>BMAV01016673.1:72863-83997 GCA_019973955.1 Trichonephila inaurata madagascariensis | reverse complement strand
TTGTTTATTTTCCATTAGAGGTTAACCCCAATTTTTAACCTCGTCAAGTGACGAAGATTCTTTTTGGGGTTCCCCCCAAAGCTTCCACCCCTATGCTAAAACGACTTTGAATGTTGACCTATTCAATGTGTTCTAGAATAGATTAATGAGCCGATTATATCTAGGTCAGGGGTGGCGATTGATTGATTGAATATTAACGTCGCACTGTTCAGCTACACGAGGGCTTTTGGCGACGGACCACGTAATTTTGAACCATGGTCAAGTGACGTGGACGACACCTGAGCTGGCACCCCCCTCTCCAAACTACCACACCACACCAACGGGAGGACGTTTCAGCTCTCGACAGATTTAACGGTCAGGGGTGGCGAACCTTTATGTATCAACGTGCCATTTTTTCTAAAGAAGTGTTCAATGCAGTGCTTCTCAAACTTTCAATATACGTGACCCACTATTCAATCATCATTTTCAGCGCGCCCCCTCCATACAATAACAATGTATTGAATTCAATAATACTATACTTTGACACTAAAGCTACAATACGACCTTATGTGCCACCGACGTATATAAACGTCTAGCTCAGCCAAAGTATCAAATTTCTGGACGTATATATACGTCTTTCCGAAGTACGATCTTCTCTGTGCAGTGCTATCCATAAAATTATTCCGAAGGCTTTGGAATGCAATAACAGGACTTTGACAGTGTTTGCGAAGGATTTACTTATTTCAGAGGATTTGCTTATTTATTCAATTTCTCCTCCCCCTACCCGTAAAAAGAATATCAAAATATGCTCGTCTACAGAGAAAACGGTGGCATTTGGGAGCGAATTGCCTAACTTTTAATCGACAGTTAAGAAATTAATTATAAACCGTATGAATTATCAAGATACACTGGTGTGCAAAACTTAAGCAACAATGTAAATATTTAGCAGATAGCCATGAAATTGCAGGAAAGGAGGTCTGGAGATCAGTAGAGGGAACACGTAAGTCAGTAGAAACGTCATGCGTATAAATATCAGGAACAAAACGTCAGAAGCGATGAGCGTACGCAAAACGCGTGATGTGGCGCGCGCTGCTCAACAGTAGAATGAAATGAAGGACGGAGACGCAATTCACCATATTCTCTGCAAGTGCCAGTGAGTCAGTTCGTGAAGTATGGCTAGAAGAAATCATCTGGATGACTTACGTGGAAGAATGATCGGAAAGCTGGAGGAGGGGCGTACTGTCACCGGTGTAGCTGCAGAGTTCGGAATCAACAAAAGTGTCGTTTCGCGCTGGCGGCGTTTCCCGACCACAGGTACAGCTGTTAGAAGGTTGGTGTGGCCGCCCGAGGGATGACAACTGCGGGGATGATGATATATCATCCTGCAGGCGAAAAAGTTCGACAGCAGTCAGCAAGCGCCATTGCTCCAGAAACTCTGTACAGCAACAGGTCGACAAGTGCCAGCGGTTTACTGTGGTCAGACGCCTTCACAAAGGGGGCCTGTTGCCCTCGTCCTGAACGCTGCCTCCCGTTGAAAGTTGTACAGAAGCCACCGTTTACAGTGGGCCAGAGAGCTTTTAAAACTGGACAACTGATCAGTAGGTCGTGTTCTCTTTACGGATGAGGAGTCGGTTCAGTACCAGAAGCGATTCTCAACGCATTTTGATTTGGAGAATCGGGACGGTTTTATCCCAGTAGAAAAACATCAAAAAAGGAAAGACTTATCCTAATTTACGGTGGTCCTGAGTTCTTCTCTGGGTTAACTGTATGCTGAACGGAGGAACTGAGCTTCCCATTTTGACAGGGTGTAACCGGGGATCCTTGTGTGAGGTACTTCTTCCCCATCTGCATCTTTTCGAGGTGCCATTGGCCCAGACTTCGCTTTATGGATGACAATGCACTGCCACATCCTCTTGCTGTTGAGGAGCTGCTGGAAAGTGAAGATATCACTCGAATGGATTGGCCAGCGTGCTCCCCAGATTTAAATCCCATCGAACATGTATTGTGCAGGATGCTTTGGGGAGACGTATTATACACCTTTCACATCATCCGGAGTACAACCAGCAACTCGACAGATGTTGATTGAGGGGGTAGGCGCTCCTACCTCAGAAATGTTGCACCAGCTGGTTCTGAGTATGCGGAGACGGGGTGCAAACAACCATTGTAGTAAGGAGAGGGCATATACCATATTAAGGAATATCTGCTTGTTGTTCTTCCTGTTGGACAGGGCAATCATGAGTCACGATACTATGCGTTCAATAAAGCTTGTTTTGTTTGATTCCATACCGTATGCGTTGTATTCCTTTTCAGCGCCGATGCTTTCGTCATCCTTGCATTACATAATACTTTCTCTCCCTCATTTCGGAATTTCATGTCTCTCAGATGATTTTCGTGAGAGTTATGGCAATAAACCCACCTGTTGCTTAAGTTTTGCACACCAGTGTATAAGCGTTAATACAAACTCATGGGGGTCACTGATAATTATCCAACTTGTTCTTAACTTAGTATTGTTAAATTAATAATAAAATACATATTGTACAGTACTGATACATTTATAAGTGTATTATTTCAGTGAAATTGTATATTTTATATTTTATTATATCAGAAAGTATTTTGTTTGTTTACGTTCAGTAAATTAATTTTTTAAATGTTTTGTTTTTGAATTTTCAATATGCTTGCGGCCTCCATCGTAGAGTTATCACGCACCCCACAGTTTGAGAAACGCTGGTTTAATGAGGTATAGACGTGCCACCAAATATATAATTTTGACTTGTGATTATTGGAAAAATAGTAAAACTAAATACTAAGAACACACACACACAAAAAAAACTCTTTCTTAACTACGAAAAAATTCCTTTTGTACTGTATAGTAGTAAATGTTTTAGTTATACTTGAAATTCAAATTAAAGTAACATTAGCGTGACTTCTGGTGTTTTCAGATTGTGTGTATGTGTGTGGATGAACAAATAACTTATATTAGATTTGTAAGATATTACTTTTAGTAGAATGCATGCTCAACAGGAGTCATCTGCCCCAATCGCGCGCGGTTTTTAAGCAATTAATTATTTTTGATGCGATTCACTTTCTTGACAAGTGGATTTGCGATTTGTTTCGAAATACCGTTTTACAGGCGGATGCTCTACATACCACTATTCCAGAACATAAAACACACACCTTTTTGTCGCCTTTACTAGTAATGCCATATTTCTAGATTAGCCAAATTTGAAATTCTCTGTTACCTTACTATCTTGCCATTTTTATTATTTTTTTCGCTGAACTAGCCATGTGTTAAATAACACTTAAAAATCATAAATATAATACAAATAAAATTTAAAACACAGTTGTGTCAATGAAACCGACTATGATATGAGTAGACAAATTTTACAATTGTAGTCCACGACGTAACAAAGGCAAGACAATAACAAACGAGTGTGCTCCTCACCAACCCAAGACCGATCACTCGCATTTGTTCGTAATACTTCATAGTGAACTTTGTTATTTTGAAATAAAATGCAAACTATTTTGATCATTGGAGTGCCCAAAATATTGTGTCGCGTGCTATGAATGGCACGCGTGCCAGTGGTTCGCCATCCCTGATCTAGGTTAAATGCTTCAAACTGATTTTTTAAATTATTTTAAAAAGAAAAAAAAATTCAGGTAATTTGCAGATTAGTTGGGCAATGTGCATATTAAAGGCTTTGGATTTCCAACGGTGAAGTGCTATATGTACAGGGTGGGGCGTGGGAACTTCCTGTTTTGAAAATGCAATAAAACACTACATGTTTCATTCGACGTTATTTTCCGCCTACCACACAACATTGGAAATTTGAATTTACACAATTTTGAACACAATGTCTGTTAAATGTCGATCCAATCGGTTTCAAAAACATTGAGTAACCTTTTCAGTCATGTCAACAGTGGTAGTGTCAATTTCGTCTCGAATGTTGTTCCTTAGGTCTTCCAGGGTCTTAGAGTGATCTTTGTAAGCCAGGGACTTGAGATAACCCCACAGGAAGTAATCAGGAGGGATAAATCAGGTGAGCACGCAGGCCAGTCTACGTCCCCTCGCAGGGAAATCAGTCATTCGAGGAAGGCTGCTGCTCTAAAAATACCCAAGGAAACCCTTGAGGTGTGGGATGTAGCCCTATCTCTTGTTGTAACAACACGTTGTCAAGATACCTTTCTTGGAGAACGGGTAAGAATATTGTCACTGTAAGATCATTCTCATATACCGGTTTGAATTGACAGACGAACTCATTCCCCATTTTCAGGTATTCCAACGCCTTTGGATGTCCTTTCCTTTCTCTGGAGACATTCCCCATTGATCTGAAGGCATCCAGGATGCACGATGCACTGCAACCATCAACCAATCGTAAGAGAAATAAGTCTCCACTGCAAAAGCACGCAGCGCCTTGACCACATGTTTGAGACTGAGACGGGCGGGAACACTAATATTCCTCTTCAGACTTTCCTCCAAACCCTTCCCTTCCCTACGAACATCACTACAACATGTTCAAAACAGGAAATTTCCACACCTCACCCTGTATATATACAAAATTAAAGTGCATTTTATTGCATATGCTTGATAGTAAAATGCCCTATAGCTTTAGTTCCTATAAAAGCAGTTAAATTATCTTATAATTGCAATTCTTCCTTTAATTTCCTGAAAAACTTTCAACAACACCCTGTGACGGGCTCACGCGTCTTTTCTGTAACATAACCTCTAGGTTCTTTGACGGCCAAGATTAATGACAAATCTTTTCCAACCCAAATCCAAGAAGTGAAATGCAATTGTGAAATGCAAATAAGATAGCTTTTAAAAGAACAGAAGTTTTGAAAGTAGCATGATGGCAATTTAGAAAGTTATGTTTTAGAAGAGATAGAAGTGTGTGAATTGACGGCTATCAAAAGATTGCAAGATTTTAGCCATTACTACAAGGTGCATACTATTGCACGCGCGCATCTAAAAGTCACCTGAAAGTGATTAAACTGCCAGCTTGAATCAAAAGGAATTTTTGACTGATTATTTGATATTAGAACTTGTAATATTATCAGAATTGAAAGTAGAGGCGGGTAATATAATTATTTAGATAAGTGATCAAAGTTACGCGATCAGATTTAACTCTACAGCTGTGTGTTTGGTTTATTCTCACTTAATATAATTCATCTAATTTATTACAAATTTAAGTTATATTCTTAATAAAGTCATATTAAGAAATTTAAAATGTCGATTCATTTCGAGAATTCCACACCTCTAATTCATGCTGACAATCAAAGATATGGTCGTCATAGAACGAAAATATCACAACCCTTTAAGGAACCAATAATTTTTCAAAGGAAACAGAACTCTTGTTTTGATTGGAGTAACTAATTTTCATTTAATCCTTAACTTCGCAATTTTTTAATTTTTTTAAAAAAAATAATTATATCAGCTAGTTCTCAAGTAATAATAAAGGGAAAATATGAAAAAAATTAAGTAGTTTTGAAATTGGTGCAAGTCTAATTTTTTTGTTTATTTGCAGAAGTGCAACATTACGCAATGGTACTTTTGTAAATTACAAAACTTTTTTATATGAGGATTTTATTTTTCATCATAAAGTGTTTAAATTTCTTACCTGATAATTTCTTTCGTCAATAAACAAGAAGAAGCATAAAATATAATGGATTCTTTTTAAACAAAAAACACAGTTCTTGAGGCATCAGAGATTTTTATAATTGTTGTGATTTCTGGAAAAAATGTACTTCCATCTAGTGACAAAATTAGCATGTATTCCGTTGCAGTAATCTTTTTTTTTTCTCAGATAAGTGATTTGTAGGTAATTAAAAAAAATATGAGTGTTAAAATAAATCATATGTTGCAGAAATGCAACAGTGTGAAATTAAGGGTTAAACACCACAAGTTTCTACGTTTGTGGCAACGTACCCTTGAAAGTGGTTTGTTGTTCATTTACATCAGAGTAAAGGAATGTATTAAAATATTGCGTCTATTGCATTACACTCAGTTTTTAAGATGTCAATTTACAAAATAAGGCAAAATCCTAGAACAGCCTCTTTGTCTTTTTGGCGCCAACTGGAACTTTGGGAATAACATCATTTTCCCCAAAATGGCTTCAGACGAAAACCATAGGAAAAAATAAAATAACGGGAAACATAGGAAATGCATTCTTCAGATTAAGTAACGATCTCCATTTCCCTCAAACAAACGCATATTCTTTCCAAATTTCAGACATCCATACCGAGATACTATCAATCCATTCATACACTAATTCTTTTTTTTCTTGTTGTTGTTTCTAATGCCACTTGTCTGACGAAGTTAGATTGAGGCCTATGGAATTCGTTGTGGCAAAGGGCCAGATATACGCCTGTCGTTATCCGTATCCTTGAGCAACCATTCAGGGACAGTGCGATTTGGCTCGGTTCTACCCCAATTTTGAGGGAGAAAACCCTAGAGGTGGTCAGAGCCTTGCCACCTCTCTTCCCCTTCCACCAACTTCACAAGAGGACTTGCAGCTCGACGGCTATTTAGAGTAGTCCCATGCCGCGAAAGCACTATACATTTACAGACATCCATGCCTTCTCCGGGATTAGAACCCAGACCCAAAGGCACAGCAGTCTGAGTCACTAATTACTAAACCAGATGGGTGGCAGTATTATTTTTTTTCTTGCCTCTTTCATAAAAAAAATAAAATAAAAAAAACATTTCATTCGTCGTGCTTCTAAGAAAAATGTAGTTTTCAAAATGGCTCCTAGAAGGGGGAGGGGAAAAAAGGTATTGCTTCTAAAACGAAACAGTGTGGAAAATATCGGAAAAGCATGCCTTAAGTTCATTAAATCAACATATCTTATTTTCTGTGTGTGTGAAACCTTCCTTCCACAGACCATTTTTTTCATTCAAAAATAAATAAGTCCACTCGTCACTTCCCTTTTAGCCATTCCAGAAAAAAAATCTCTTGCAAACCAACCTTCAAAGTTGACCGTTGGACTGAAACTGACCGCAGTCCAAAACACTGCAGAAAAAACGGTTTGATAGAGTTGCCACATTTCCTATTAGTAAAAAAAATTCCTATAAATTTGTCGCCAAATTAGTCAGTTGTGCCAGTATCCAACCTAAGGTGCGAAATTATCAAAAACTGGAATTTTTCCATTCGATGGAACGCAAAATGTAAATGTATTAGAAGCTCTATGTCCTATGAACGATGAATTCCTATTCGAAAATTTGTTTTATAATTCCTACTATTAGCTCACTCTCTCTCTCTCTCTCTCTCTATATATATATATATATATATAAATAATCTCTATATACACTGCTGGCCACCGTAAATGCAACACCCTGAAGGAAGCATGCAAATAGCATGAAATTTACAACATGCTTTAGCGGAGGTGAGATATGCAAATGATTAGAATTTCAGGGCTGACACACATCACGCGCGCCTGTGGCGCCACCTCAAAACGCTATTTAAAGCTTGGAGATTTCGACGATTTCAAGTACAGCAATTGTGTTTTCTTGTGTATTTTCAATAAACGATCAGTTATGTCTCGTAGAAAACAGCGATCAGGTTTTCATCAAATATCCGAGTTCGGCAGAGGAAGAATAGTGGCCTACCGAGATTGTGGATTATCTTTCAGGGAAATCGGTAGTCCTGTTGGACGAAACCAAACAACTGTAATGCGGATATGTGACCGTTGGATGCAGGAGGGTACGATGGACCAACGTGGTCAATCGCATCCACCTCAGTGCACCACTTCACGTGAGGACAGGTAAATTGTGCGCATGGCAGTGACGGAGCGCTCAGTCACATCACGAACCATAGCACAGCACATTGAGTCTGTAACGCATCATTCAGTGTCTGCGCGTGCCGTTTACAGCAGAGTGGTCTGTCCGCAAGACATCCATTGCTTGGTCTACCTTAACGCAGAACCACAGACGTCTCCACCGCCAATGGTGCGATGAGAAAAGGATGTGGGCGGCAAATGGAATGAAGTTGTCTTTACTGACGGGTCACGCATCTGTCTGCAACACCACGACGGTTGGATTCGAGTCTGGAGTCACCGTGGAGAGAGGATGTTGAAAAGCTGCGTTATGCACCGCAACAACTGGTCCTGCACCGGGTATTATGATATGGGACGGTATTGGATATCACTCTCGCACTCCTCTAGTACGCGTTGCCGGTACTTTAAACAGCCAGCGCTACATCTCCGAGGTGTTGGAGCCAGTTGTCCTTCCTTACCTTCAGGGCTTGGCTACAGCCATATTTCAACAGAATAATGCACGACCACACGTCACGCAATAATGTCACGCATTGTCCAAAGGTTCTTCGTCAATCATCAGATTGAATTTTTCCCTGGCCGGCTCGCTCTCCAGATCTTTCGCCGATAGAAAACATGTGGTCCATGGTTGCTCAATGATTGACCCAAACTACACCCCCAGCTGCTACACCAGATCAACTTTGGCAACGTGTGGAAGCTGCTTGGTCTGCTGTACCCCAAGAACACATCCAAAGTCTCTTTGAATCAATGCAGAGGCGTGTGGCAGCGGTGATCTCCAACAATGGCGGCTACTCTGGCTACTTATTCTGGCAGGAACCACACTTCCCAGAAGTCTATAAATTTAATCATTTGATACTTGATCAACATGTTACCTACAAAATAAATTTTGTTGTGCTATCTCTTGTCATTTCTTGGTGTTGCATTTACTGTGGCCAGCAGTGTATATATAAATCTTCTGTGCGTATATATAAATCTTCTCTGCATGTGACTGAACTCCTCCTTAACGGCTGGACGATTTTGATGAAATTTTTTGTGTGGGTTCAAGTGAATTTGAACATGGTCTAGATTTACAATTCGGTTCGATATCGCAATTATTTAAAAATATATTAATTAAAAGCATTTAACTCAATATTCACCTGCATTGTTGTAACAACGGTATTGTTATAAAAATGACGTAAGTTGGCGTCAAAAATCGATTTTCAGCCAAACTGGCCAAACTGGGTTTTCATTGTTACAAAAATGCAGACGAATCATGCTTTTTAGCGTTTTAATTAATATCTATCTTCAAATAATCTTTATATATATAATTCTTCTGTGCGTGTGTGTGACTAAACTCCTTTTAAGCGGCTTGACCGATTTTGATGATATTTTTTGTGTGGGTTCAAGTGGATTCGAGAATGGTTTAGATTCACAATTCGGTCCGATATCTCAATTAGTTAAAAATGCGCCAAAATTATGTAAGGGCGCGCGATTGTTCATTAAAAAAATAATCGGCAATATTCTTGATGCCACTATTTTGAGCCGCAAACTTCAAGGTGAAGTTGTACTTCTACCACAGATCCTAATGATTCTTTCAGACTCACCTACCCCAATCTCCAATTAGCTTGGCATTTGCTATGACCATTAAAAAGTCACAAGGTCAAACAATGACATTCCCTCAGGGGTCTCACCTTCTTTAGGTGAGTACGGGTGTCACAATCCCAAGGTACCCTAGTGATCTTTTCCTATTTCCCAAGGGGTTTACTGTCTTTGGTAAACACGGGTTTCACGAACCCGGGGTTACCCTAGTGATCCTTCTCTATTTTCGAAACTCCTTCTTATCATTCAATTTCATCTTTTCTTCCTTTCCCGTCTAGACCACAGACAAAATTTTGAAATTTTACATAAATACAATTAATTTTTTCCTTATTGGGAACTTACAATTAATTATTAATAACATATTATAGTTTACATTTTATATTGCGTTATATATATAAAAATTTCTTTCTTACTCTTCAATTTCTTTTTTGATCATGTTGAGTTTGATCTTAAATTTCTTTAGCTGTATTGATTCGCTGTTTTTCTTTTCGACTAAAACAGTTGGTTTGCCAACCCGCATGTTTGCTGTGTGCGGCATCCCGTAAGGAGGAAAATGGTGTTCTGGGGATCCTTTGCGTTTCCTTTGGCCCACGCTTCTCCCGTAAGGAGGAGAATAGTGGCCTGTGGATAACTCTGCGTTCAGTTTGGCCCACGCTTCACGGTAGTCGGGTGGCAGGAGTGAGCCCGCTCCTGTCAATCGGCTGTGGTACCTCTCTTTGGTGTCCCCGAAGAGACACTGCTGTAGGGTTAGTGCTGCAGATAAGGGGTGGCGGATTTACCCGTTGAACCCTCGCCCTGATGCTGTAGCATTATATTCTGGGTGTACTCCAGGTAAGCGCCATGCCTCGTTTTTTGCCAGATGACCGGCACACTGCCTCCCTTGTTTGGATTCCGTGGTGGGTGGAGGCACGCCAGAACGAAGTTGTATACGCGTTCTTATGGATCCAATGCTGCTGTGCCCGGGTAAAGGCCTTATTTTACCTAACCTTAACATTGACCACATTTCAACTAATGCAAGATTTTTATTACTTTCTTTACCAAACCCCCTCAGGGGGCTCACCTTCTTTAGGTGAGTACGGGTGTCACAATCCTGAGGTACTCTAGGGATCTTTTCCTATTTTCCCAAGGGGTTTACTATCTTTGGTAAACACGGGCTTCATGAAGCTTTGGTACCCTAGTGATCCTTCTCTATTTTCGACCCTCTTCTTGTCATCCCATTTCTCCTTTTCTTCTTTTCCCGTCCAGACAACAGACCTATATTACAAAATGAACTTTGTTCAAATTTTGTTTTTTCTAGTGAAAAAACTTCCGTTTTATTATTAACATATTATGGTTTACATTTTGTATTGCGTTAGTTTAGTTTCTTTTTCTTAGATTGCTTTCAATACTTTGATTATTTAGCTTTATTTGTGTTCGATTAACACCGTTGGTTAGCCAACCCGCGTGTTTGCCGTGTGCGGCGTCCCGTAAGGAGGAAAATGGTGTTCTGGAGATCCTTTGCGTTCTCTTTGTCCACGCTTCTCCCTTATGGAGGAGATTGGTGGCCTAGGGATACCTCTGAGTTCCCTTTGGCCCACGCTTCACTGTAGACGGGTGGCAGGAGTGAGCCCGCTCCTGTCAATCGGCTGGTGGTACCTCACTTCGGTGTCCCCGAAGAGACACTGCTTTAGGATTAGTGCTGCAGATAAGGGGTGTAGGGTTTACCCGTTGGATCCTCGCCCTGATGCTGTAGCATTATATTCTGGGTGTACTCCAGGTAAGCGCCGTGCCTGGTTTTTGCCAGATGACCGGCAGTGTGCCGGTCATCTGG
>BMAV01016673.1:0-61777 GCA_019973955.1 Trichonephila inaurata madagascariensis | reverse complement strand
AACCCCCCCCCCCCCCAGTGTTAAGTTCCCAAGCAAGCTTGGTACTCATTTTATCAACCCACTAAAGGGATGAGTCAACCTTGCCCAGCTCGGGGTTTGAACCTCGGACATGTGGTGTGGAACCCTGGTGCACTAAACACACAGCCACTGGGTTTCAATTTTCATTATACCATAAGTAAAATCCATAAGATTACTATAATAATGATATAAAATGCTTAAAACGATTGTCTTAGTTTAATAAGAATGTACTAAACGTTTTTCAATGTGCATTTTAAAACAACTTAAAGAAATACAATACAATTAAGAAAATCAAAACATATTCACATTGAAAAAAATCTAAGCTATTGGCATATTCACTTTATCCAAAAATTACTTTATAGAATTTTAATTACAATTTTTTTTAACTCTATGTTTACGTCTTCCAACCATTTCTTCTTAAATCATTTGTACAAAAAATTTACTTCAATCACAATATTATATTCCCTTTCTTTCTCTAATTAATCTCTCTATCCATTCCTGACTATTTCTTAGTTCCATTAATTAAAAACTTTTGATACTCAGTTGTTTAAGTATAAGTTGTTGTTTTTTTCTTAATTAGTTGCAGTAATGTGATGTAATATTTTAGTCCTGCAAGTTCAGCCTAAAATCAAAAATAATGGCTAAATATCAAAATCAGAGATTAAAAAAAAAATTATGAATTGAACTACTAAAATTATTAATAATAAAGGATTTAAAAGGAAAAAAATTAACATCATACCGAAAGGGCAAAAGGAGGACCAGTATTAGATTTCATTTTCTTCGAAGAAGGTAGATAAACTGATTTAGTAAACCCAAGAGCATCTGATAAACTCACTAAAAATAAAAGATATTATATATATATTAGAGCCAACACATATATTACTTATTATGGAAAACTAGATAGTATTTGTTATGTATTAAATCAAACTATCTCAGATTATATTCGTGTGTGTATGTGTTGAGATTTAATCTATATATTCTTCCTTTTGGGGAATCAACTATTAATCTTGTTACTGTCATGAACAAATAAAAAAATATTTATAAGTTGCATTGTTTTTATTGATGAACAAAACACATGGCAAAGTGTGGACATTTACACAACACAAAAATGAACAGATGAAAAGTGACTTCATTTACTGCGGATGGAACTACCAGCCCCTTTTTTTAACTCTGTAAAAAATGTTGTTTCTCTAAATATGTATTATAGTCAATTAATGAAACCAATAGAATGAACTAATATATATACATACACACACAACATTTCCCTCTGAGTTCAAAGTATTATTCCAATACATATTTTTAGTTCTAATAAAAATTTAAAAAGACCATTCACACACACACAAAATGATTTTTTTTTTGGCACTTATTAAGCTCAAAATATTACTATGTAAAAATCATTCATATTCATTGTTAAATAATTTATATTTATTTCACATAACCATAACACAAATTGACATTTAAATAAAATTACTACAGATAAATTTTTAGATGTATAGAAGCTTACTTAAAATTTCTTTATACCAATACCCTTCACCTTTAGTTTCTAACCACATTTTGACTATAGAGTGATTTCCAGTGATGAAAATCAGCCAAGGTAACATTTCATTCGCGCGTTGAATTTTTCTCATTCAATTAATTAGAATTGCATTTAACATGCAGCAACTACCATAATCTTCATCAAGGGCCTCAAAACTCAAAGGCTAATTTGGATCAAACAAACAAGGTTTAACATTAGATGGGCCTTCAGAGAAACATAGCGGTTTATTTCGAATAATATATTATAATAAACATATACTATAAAATATTACTGTGTGCCAATACATTGGCCAGGCCGCAAAAATATTTGTTGCAAGCTGTGAGTTTGACATCCCTGTCTCACATGATATAAGATGGAACCATAACTATTTCATGTAAGACAGGAATGTCACTTGCAACAATTATACAACTTAAATTTCATTTAATAAAGAATGATGTTTGGAAAAGAAAAATATAACTTTATAGAGTTTAAAAAAAATTACTTAACATTTCTTACACTAAATGGTTAATGCAGAAATAAGCAAAAAGACAAATGGAAATCACATACTCACTAACTGTTTCCACTTCACAAAACAGTTCACTGCATAAATCTAAAAGCATTAGTTTACAAAAATTAGCTTAACCCTTTATATACCAATGGTACTTATAAGTACCAATCACTTTAAAACTAAACAGAATAACCATTTAAATGAATATTCTAATGATACTTATCAGGAATATTCTTTGAAATCCACTCTTGCCAGATGCATGGCAGCGCGAGTTCTATGATGAGTATTTTAGCGGGGAAGACTAAAAGTTTTATGGCAGAAATTGCGTTTTCAGTGGATTGCGAAGATTATCATTTCTGTCCCAAAAAAATAGTTAATGTCAAAATTTAAGCATTTAATTTTTTTTTGTATGTTAATGAAGACCTTAGAAAACGATTTGACTATTTATTTTATATAAACAGTGTATATAATTAATTTTACAGTTGAATATATCTTTAATTAATTCGCTTTAACTAATTAAATTTCTCAAAGTTGAGTATTTTGTTTATGTATATCCCTTAATTTTCAATGTAGTGATTCAAAAAAAAAAAAATACTGCATGAAAAAAACTGCAGTAAATCATAATGCAGTAGATAAAGGGTTAAATGCCAATTTTTATACAATATACATATCTCGTAATATTAATGAAGAATAAATACCCATTTCTTTTGATTTTCGTTTTAATGGCACTTCAAGAGTATCTTTATTTTCTAACTGTTTTTCTTCGGTTTTTTTATCTCGTCCTGGACAAGCACAAATTTTAACATCCAATTTTCGCTGGCCAATCACTTTTCCACTTTAAAAGAATCCATTAGTATTAAAATTACATGAAGAGTAATATTTTTTTTTACAAACATGTTTACACATTCATATAGTAGTCTTTCAGTAAGGTGGACCAATAGATAAATCTTAAGAATTCTATTAAAATTCCACAAACAAAATGAAAAATTAAATAAAAGCAAATTAAGTATTATAATGAATGGTAGTACATCCAAAAATATTCTGAAAGAATTTTTTTTAAATGGTTACATCAAAGCAAAACTTTTAAAGTTTTTACTTCAGAACTTATAATATGATTCTTAATCATAAGGTATTTATTAACCCTCCAAGCGGTCTGCACGTAAAATTCCGCCATTCCAGAGATGATTTTTCTGCCTTCAAGCAAGATTCCCAAAGGTGGCCGAGCCGCATTCTTTTAAAAATAAGGCTCAACCGCTTTTGAGAACCCCAACTGAAAGCAAAAAAATATGTGCTGTGCATTTTAGAAGCATCTCCAGAATGGCAAAATTTTAAGTACAGACAGCTTAGAGGGTTAATGATTCTTAATCATAGGGTAACTGTCAACTTGGGGATGGAGGACTGTAGACAATATTGCTTATATTTTTTCAATTTCTTTTAAAAGTAAGAATTCTATAGCTTTCTGTCATGTAATCAATAAACAATTCTTCCACTTTCAAAGTTAAAATAGCTTGTTCTTTCCAACTTCAAACTACATATGAAATTAAATCTTTTTCATTACAACATGATTCTGCATTATGGCAGCTATAGATTATGTAAATAGTAACAAGCAATAAATTTTAGCAACTAGTTCACTCTCTTATCTCTCTCACAATAAGCTACAATAATTTTATTAACCCTTATTCCCTGAATGGTTCCAGTACTCAGTTTTAAAGCTACACTATACAAGTTTACTTCCATTGTAAAAGACAGAATTTTAAAACTGTGATCTTTTTTCTTTTAAATATGAAATACATTTAAAAAATGCAAATAATTCTTCTTGAAATAAATGGCTGGATATGAATATTGTCTATAAAATTCAAAAAGTTTAATTTGGTGGAGAAAAAACACATTTCCTTTACTAAGCTGCAGCATTAATTCAAGTGACACCAAGACTTACTAATTCAAAAATAAATTATATAATTCTTTTTAAATAACAGATTAATTTTAATAATCCTTCCCTGACTTTTTGAAAAACTAAGAATAAATATAAATGTGGATACAAATAGATCTTAACTAATAAGTTTTTAGCAAGAATAAATAAAATCTAATGGCTTAATTTTCTGTGCAAAAAATTTTACTATCTTACATTTATGAAACAGTGAAAAAATATCTAATTGTCTTTTAATAACATACATAATTTTCCATCAATCCTAAATTTTTAAGGTAATATAAAAAGCACAAAATTTCTTAAAGAAATAATAAATACTGAACTGAACTCAGTGGTGCAACGGCCCATAAGGACCAAAGCCTACAGTGCCTCAGTTTATGTGACATTAGGTCCTGGGGTGCATGTGCAGATGTTTAGGTCAAATGGTCACTCTGACGCAAAACCCCCAGTATTCCGTTCCCAAGCAAGCTTGGTACTCATTTATCAACCAACTGAAGAGATGAAAGGCTGAGTTGACCTTGCCCAGCCCGGAATTTGAACCGCCGGTCCTGTGGCATGGAAGTGCAATACACTACCAATCAGCCACTGGGCTTCAATAAATAAATAAAAGATTAAAAAATCCACACATACTCTTCTTCAAGTGAAAATATGAGCATTAATGGTCTTCTGTTTGGTCCACCAGCACAAGAACCAAAGCAAGTAAATTTGTATATATAAGTGGAAAATGGCTGACCATCTAGAAATAGAAAAATAATTTGTAACTCATACATAAAATAAGAAAAAAACAAGCTTGTCTATTATAAATATACTTTATTTCAATACCTGGAGGATTTTCAAATGGGACAATGACACTGTGACGCTTAGTAGTTGGGTGTATCTCGTAATAGGCCATCCGACTTTCACAACGAACTAAATGTTGTGCTTCAAAAACCCCTACAATGTACAAAGACAAAGAATTATATTCTTTTCTTATGCAATAATAAAAAAATAAAACATCTGCAGATAATTAAGACAATTAAAGAAAAATTTAATTAAATTCATTTAATCATTATTCTTTGAAACAATTCTCGTCAGTGATTGAAATACTTAATGTAAAAGCACTAACAATGAATAAAGCAGTTATTGGCCAACAATGGATTGAAACAAAAAGTTAACATTAACATTAAATTTGACTAACATTTCGCTTTCTAGCAAAGTTTTCCTAAATATTTAAAATCCTGCAATCAAAATATGATAAAATTAAAGTGATACTAACACACATCCAATGACATTAAGAATAAAAATGTTTATAATCTCAATCATTACAATTGAAAAGAGAAATATATTGTAAAATATGTTTAACACAAAAACGCTTTAGACGAAATATCAGTTAACACTAAATTATACAATGGTCCCGACAAACTACTATGTATTTTAACAATGATTTTTTTTTAATTATTATTAACACAAAACGAAAATCGTTTAACACTGGGATTGAACAAAATATGGAAAACACCAGACGAAGTTTGAGAAACTTTGTTATATTGGACTGTCCTACTGTATCATCAAAAGAATTCGTTGCAGGAGATGACAATTTGTTCCCATGTCACCCGAAATGAAGAACATCATAAAAAGTATCTGCAGTTATTTAGACGGTACATTAAAATGGTGAAATAATTAACAAAATGAACGACATCAAATAATTTGATGCTAAAAAAAGACAATGCGAAGAAAAATATCAAATTTATTTTACAAAAATTCAGTACATGTTTAGTTTTTAAAAAGCTTGAAAATTTTGTTTTAAATTTCATTAAAATCTTATGAATGTTTTTGTTTCATTAACTTTTATTGAATACATGAATATATACATATCTATGTAAATAAAATGTACTCTAATAAACTTAGTTTTGTGGAATATATACTTCTTTTTTGCAATATCCTTTAAGGGAACATAATACGATTCAATTGACCAAAATTGATCAAAAACTCAAATTTTAATTTTTTTTTTTTAGCCTGAATTATTTTTTATATACTTTTCTATAACCTCACAAAATTTGAAAGCTCTAAACTTAAAAAATGCAGAATTATGATAGCTTTTACGTTCGTTTTTATTCACATCCCTATGGCAAATCAAAACTTTAAACTCACTTATATCAGAAAGATAAAATAACTAGTTTGTCTTCATGTAAAATGCTAAGGCTTTTTTGTATTGTGCCTAACGCTTTGAATTTTTTTTTACCCATTGCCAGTAGTACATGTAACAAAAGTTTGTATGCATTTTTGAATCAAAGCAATGTTTATTTTTTTAAAAAATAATTAAACACAGAATTTATACATTTTTTAAGAAATTTTCAATTAGCATTCATAAAAAGAGGTATTGCATGAATACCAATCATGTTATTGCAAAACCCTTACCAAATTTTGTTATATATAGCTTGTCGTACTTGTAAATCAAAGTTCATGCACGTACGTAAATTTTTGTAGGAGTAGCATTTTAAAATCACTTCATAAATTTTAAGTTTTTCCTTTAAAAAATTATATGGATAGCTTTTTATGAAATTTTGAGCACAAAATCTGTTTTACATAGTATATAAGCATAGGAAACAACCAAAAAAGTCTTAAAAATCCTTAAATTAAAAATTTTTGCGTAAATCGTACCATGTCCCCTTAACATGAAATTCTTTTAAAACAAAACAAAAAAAAAAATATTTCAGTCTTTTCAGTTTTGTGCTAAGCGATTTTCACCATTTAAAAATTTCTTGTTTTGGAAAATATAGGAAAACTCCAATAAATTTTGCCGTCTTTAATCTACCAAGAAATTCATACTGAAAATTATGAAGCATACAACCAGTATATTTTATCATGACATACTCATCCAAATTGATTTTTTAATAATGCTCAGATTACTTTAAGCTATTCAAAATTACTTTTTTAAACATTGTACTGTGTTTTGAGATAGCAATTTTTTCAGTGATTGCAGAATATGGTAGCAATTCAAACAAGCAGCTAATACTGGAAAAAATTACACAAAAGAAAGGTGTTATTTTAATAACAAACAATATTATACCTTATTTAATGCATGACTATATATAGATGGCGAGCCTACAACCTAAAAGTATACTTTAAACCATAGTTCTAGTAGAAAAAAATTTTAAAAGTCAAATACCGGAGTGTTATTTTCTAAACTCTACTGCAGATTTAATTTTGATAAATCAACATTGTTACTTTAAAAAAATACAGCAGTTAACAGAAGGAAAAGAATATACGGTTTTATTACTAAGGATTGACAGTATATTGCATGCTTTTTTAATCATAAACTGGAGTTAAATATAGTTTATAAGAATTACAATTTGTTTGTATTAAAATTAATATATAAGAAAGTTATTTCATTATAAAATATGTATATTTTTCAGAACACCACCTATCATTTGAAAACATTTTTCAAAAATTCTAATACTTAAAAAAAAATGAGCAAATCAAAAATAAAAACATTTCCTTGATTTAAAAAAAATAAATAAGACCAACATTTCATCATAATGTATTTTTCTTAGACATATTGAATTCTTACTATGTTAGCAATAAATTTAATAGAACGTAAAATACTTCTTATTTGAAAACAAGATTTTTTTTAAAAATGGTTGGTAAAATATTTAACTGGCATAATGTGATTGTTCCTCAGAATATAAAAATACAACCAGTTAACAAAAAAAAAACATTACACATGGAATTATTTTTAAAATACAATACCTTTAGAAAATTCACTCATTGAATGATTCACACAACGATGTACTATCTCAGATGCATGCTCAGGTGATCTAAAAAGTGCCGTAGCACGTATAATCACATTATTAGACACAATATTTTTAGCTGAAAAATTAATGGGACATGGTGAATCTTTTCCAACATAGAGCTTGTCTTTAATAGTTGAATACTGTAAGATTAAAAAAAAACATTACAAATATGAATTTAAAGTTAAATTTTTTAAAAAATAGTTTTATAACAGAAAAACTTACAGTCCATGAGACACTCTTGGTGTTCTTTTGTTGTGGTTCAAATGAAACATTGAAATCATGTGGACCACTCCAATTGTGACTATAAAAATATATCAAAATTATCATTAAAAAGAATTTTATTCTTAATTATTTGAATAAAACAAACATAGCTAAAAATATTATATTTCAAAACACAGTATTATATGCATACCCCAACATTAGCAGAAGCATTTCATTATCAACTAGACAAAAGCAAACAAATGAACTTTAATTCTCAAAAACATGGAAACAAAAACTACTATGTGCTATGTTTATCCATTAGAAATAACTTTCTGTTATAAAACATTATACACCTAAATTGTAAATATAATATATCAGGGGTACTCAACCTTTTTCTCCGCCGGGCCATATGCATATGACAACTATTTCACATTTGCCACAAAATGAGGATTAATAAGGGGGAGGGGTTATAAGATCAAAGATATTTAAAAGGCAGAAAATTAATCAAAATATTAAAACTCATAATTATGGATTTCATTTCAAAATATTAAACTATAAAACTCAACTCTCACAGAAAATGGGGGTTTTATGCATTTTTTACCCAGTTATGGAGAAATTTTGATTTCCTTCCATCAATGATTCCAAGCTCCTTGTTTGCATTCTACTGTTATGAAAACAAAGCTGCCATGTACTTTGATAAATTAATTTTTCTTTTGACAAACCTAACTTATTTTTATTTTAAATTTATCAAGTGCAGTATAGTAGCAAAGAGTTTTTACTGAATTCCAGACTGAAATCAGTACTGTTTAAAATTATTTCCAACTTTCTTGTGTACTTTTGTTTCAAATTCATTCAAATACTTATTGATTTTACTAAAATAATATCTGAACAAATAACTGAGTTTATCAAAGAGTACATAGGAAGCATTTAAGAAACCCTCAAACAATTTTTGTATCTCAGTTCATATGTTTATCCTTAACATTTTCATATGTTTAGCAATATATATAATATAATGTAATAAATTTTTTCTTGGATATTTTTTTTAAAACTTTTTTCAGCATTTTGTAACGTTATTACCGATAAAATACTTTGTTGCTGTTGCAAAGATTTTTTCAAGAAAGCCAAAAATGCTTAATGGTATAGTGGCGAGCAAAATTATATTTTTTAAATATAACATTTTCATTTCAAATCAAACAAGTAGTTGATCCATGTTTGTTTTTCTTTACAAAATGGTCAAGATCTGAATCGTCTTGAAACAATATATATTTTTTAGATATTCTTCACTTGGAAGGCAGTTTCAACAATAAAATGGTTGCTACTCCATTTTGTCTGTGTCATCACTAACCATTACAATTACAAAAAGAAAAAAGTACCTCGCAACTCATACCAGCATGACATCGATAGCAAAACTGATATATTTGATTGCTTGATTCATAGAATTTCTCGCTAAATTTTTAATGCATTGTTCTAAAATGATTGAATTTATTAGTGCAGCAAACCATGAATGGGCCACTCAGAAAAGTCTAGTGGGCCACTTCCGGAAGCTGCAATATACAGTTAATAAATTTTTAAAAAAAATTTCTTATAATAGCAAATTTAGAATATAAAGCATAAGAAACCAAGTATATATAAATTACAAACAAGTAAACATAAAGTCAATTGTATAATATATATATATATATATATATAATACTTTTACCTCTCTACTAAAGTAGCTATACTTACAAATTCTTCAGCTTCATTACAGTCTAAGTTTCAAACACTTCATAGCTTAATTAGTGATAATGCATTTTTTTTATTACACTAATAAACTAAATCATCATAGCTTAGTGAACATGAAATATTTAGCGACACTATATTACCCAAAATTATTATTGTGAAATTGCATTTTATTTAATACTCTTTTTCTATTCCATACAAAAATTTTAATAAAGTTTCTTTTAATCCTTAAGGGTTTCCTTAAATATGCATGTTATAAATTATCCCCTCATAACATACCACATAAAACTAGGAAGGCATTTCCTTCTGCTGCTGCTATTTAATTTTTTTATTATCATACCTGAATTCAAAAGTACATTAATTTTGACTTTGAATTTTTTAAAAAATTTACTACAGATCTTAAGAGAGCTAATTCCATACATAATTCAACAAACTTAAAACTCAGAACCTAAAAAAGCCTCAAGGTTAAAGAAAAAAGTATTTAAATTAAAATACAACATGGAGAAATGTCAATTTAAAGCCTTCATTACTTCAATAATATATTAAATCCAAAGAATAATCTAACTCTTTAACAAAAAGTTAACTTATTTTAAACTACTTATCACAACAATATATATAAATTGAGGCAATTAAATAGTATATTTCTTTAATGAATGCATTACAAACAACAAAAGATCAATATTTCACAAATTTTAAAAAGAAAAAATACACCTTAGAACTGATTTCATGCACACTTCTTTACTAACGCAATTCATAACTTCAACAAAACATATTTAAACTTTTTTTTCCCCATTAATTTAAAAAACATGGCATATTACAAATTGTACATACCTCCAAATTTAACTTTCATTTTCATAAAGAAGAACATTTCATACATAAAATACATCAAAATTGAAGAATTGCATCCATGAATTTTTACTTAAATAAATACCTCATGAGGTTTCAATAATAATTGTGCATTGAAATTTCATTAACCTCTTCAGGATGGGGCACTTTTCTGTGAGACGCTCTATAGGGACAGAGTGAGTGCGGAAGGACCTGCACTAGAGGAAGGGGCGTTTGCCTTGCTTAGCCTAACTTAACCCTTTAAAGTTCACTACATATTCCCTTTGAAAAATTAACAAAATAATTTCAAAAATGACTATTAGACATGAAGGTGATAACAAATATACAAAGAAAAAAAATTTAACATTTTTCAATTTCGAGAAATTTATAGTTCCACTGTGAAACCAGAGAACAGTAATGGTCCATTTTTTCCTACTCTAACTGACCAATCCAAAAGATTATTTAGAAAAAAAATCTAATATTTTATGTCCATAAAACTTTTATATTTTAACAAAATTAATTAAAAAAAATAATTTTAAAAGTTTTTAATTATTTTTTAAAAATTTTTTTGCATTTAAAAAATTTTTAATACAAATTTCGACAAAAAATTACCGTATTTTCCTATGTATAATCTGCAGCGACATATTATCCGCAAAGCCCTTTTTTCAAGTAAAAAATATTAAACATTGCATAATCCGCTGCAATTTTTACGGCGAATAATACAAAATATACACTGCCAATAATGTAGTGTCAGATAAAATTAAATAAAAAAGAAATACACAATAAGATTAAAATTATAAATCAAAAATTGTGCAGAAAAAAAATTTTTTTTGTAAAATTCTTTTCTTTATCGAACATTTATTGTTTTCATAATTTCTGAACTTTTGATTTAAATGTCTAATAATTCCGACATCTAAAGGCTGTAATTTCTTAGTCAGTACTGCATGCATTAGTTGCAGATGCGGACTTCAGGCCATTTTTAACATTCATATTAAGATGTGCTTCATGGAGTCCATAATTCAAAAGCTTTGGGTCACATTTTTCAAAATTAGCTCTCTTTTTCTCCATAACTAAGTGTTTGATTCGTCAATGTTAACCCTTTCAGGATGGGGCGATTTTCTGCGAGCCGCTCACTAGGGACGGGGTGAATGCGTAAGGACTACTCCCTTCAGGACGGGGTGTTTTTGTCGCTAAGCCTAACTTAAAAAAAAACGCATAAATAATAAAATTTCAGTCCTAATGTCGTAATTTTTGGTACCCCTTTAGATTATAACACAAGTTGTCAGTTAAATTAAAAGCAGAATGTAATAATGTTTTACTTTAACTTACATTAAATGATATAAAAAAAATATGACTTACCTTGGGAAATAAATTTCGCAAGCACTATTCATTTTTTTCCAAAATTTTCATTGACAAAACACATTAATACTCTTTCAAATTAATAAAAAAAATTATGACAAAGATTATTTACAAAAAGAAATAGCAAAATTAAAATGAAGATTGAGGGTGGAAAATCTCGAAGCATGGAGAAACGCAAAGTCGTACATTGTATGATTTGCAAGCATAAAATGTTTGTTACGTTTTTATTATTATTATTTACATACAGTTTGTGACTATACACTTCAGCTTTTTTTATCCTTTTTGTTCATATTAAGGTTAGGAAAGTGCCTTCAAAACAATCAAATAATAACCTGGAGTTAAGGTTTTTGAAAGAAGAAAAGTATGTGAAATATATCCGAAAACAACAAAATTTTAAGCAGAACAGACGCTAAAACACCGCACACTGTAGTAAAAAAAATAAGAAAAAAGTATTCAATGAGTTATAAGAAGCGCGAATGTTTCATGTCAAGAGGAAAGTTTATGAGCCGAGCTCTGTTTGTTGACCTTTCAATTACCCCTCCCCCCTACTCAGCTGATGTGGAAAATATCAAATCCACAAGTAGAATATAAACTAACTGAAGGTCAGGTTACTCTAGCTAAGTTCGATTTCAATATAATGGACATAGGGTGCCATCTAGGGGTCATTAAAAAACGTTCCAGGTGAAAATGCACATTTGAACCGCCCGCCCTCCACAGCATCTTTGTAAAATGCACATTTGAACCACCCGTCCCTGAGATGCGTCCGTGAAGAATGCATATTTGCACCGCCCATCACGAAGGGGTTAAACAATCTTGCAGTTTCCTGATTTCTTCTACGGTAACCTCTATAACATTTAGTTCAAGACAGAATACAAAATGATGCTAGCAACTAGCATCTGTAATACTAGCAACTGCAATACTAGATATCTTTCTGAGGAACCGAATTCATTCTTGAACGTAATTGGACAAAACTGATTGTAGCTGAAATATGTCAGCAGAGTCGCAAAAGCTATCAGCGCCATCTGTTATTTATTTTATAAAACATAAATGGTATTTCTTTCAAAACAAATGGTATTTCTTTCAAAACTTTATTGTAATTTTTCTGATGAAGAATTTTTATCACATTATCCATGGAGGCATATAATATGCACAATGAAATTTGAAACTTTTTTAACACATAATCCGCAGATTATATACAGAAAAATACGGTACACATATTTTACATTAAATACTAAAAATAATTTGTAATTCTTAATAAAAAATTGCTAATACATATAAATTTTCCAACCATAACTATAAAGAGAGTATATTTAAATCTGTTATGTACACAAAGGGTCACATTTAGACATGTGCAACGGGTACAGCTGCAGAGATTGGCACAATTTTAGAGGGCGGATAAATATATTGAAATATAAAAATTTCTCACTATAATTTTAAAGTAAATAAATATTTTGTGAAACATGCAATAAACAAACAGTGCTTCAGAAAGTCAGCTGCTTGTGAGAATTTTTGCTTTTAAACAGACGCCAAGAGAATTGCAATACCGCCTCTTACTGAAGTTTGATTTCGCAGTGAAACCATAAATTTTAGTTTCATTTTTCTACTCTTCTGATTACTTATCAAAATGACTGAAAGTTGTAATTAATAACTAGAAAGATTCATAGTAAAATCGTGTGCTTTAATTTAAAATAATCATTTTTTTTTAAATATTTTTAGAGCTAATGTAATTTACTTAAGTTAAGAGTTACTAAGTTAAATTAAATTACTTAAGTTTACTTGAGTTAAGGTCTCAGTCATTAAATATAGTAATAGCTCTGCCATTTATTGCTAAGAAAAAAAAAAAAAAATCAAAAACAGCTCTTATTGGTATAAAAAAATTTTAAGTTTGATTTTTAAAAAAATGTTTAATGTGTGGTTTCGGTGGGAAACCAATGAATGTTAAAGGGTTAAGAAAAAATGCATAAATAATAAAATTTCAGTCCTAACATCGTAATTTTTGGTACCCCTTTAGATTACTACATAAGTTGTCTGTTACATTAAAACTAGAATGTAATAACGTTTTTCCTTTAATTTATATGAAATTATATTAAAAAAATATCACTTACCTTGGAAAATAAATTTAGTAAGCACTATTCAATTTTTTTCCAGAATTTTCATTGACAAAACATATTAATACACTTCCAAATTATTAAAAAATTATGACAAAGATTATTTACAAAAAGAAATAGCAAAATTAAAATGAAGACTGAGTGTGGAAAATCTTGAAGCATGGAGAAATGCTAAGTCCTACATTGTATGATTTGTAAACATAAAATGTTTGTTGCTTTTTTTTTTATTTGCACACAGTTTGTGACTATACACACTTTTTATCCTTTTTGTTCATATAAAGGTTAGGAAAATGTCTTCAAAACAATTAAATAATAATCTGAAGTCAAGTTTTTGAAATAAGAAAAGTACGCAAAATATATCCAAAAGCAACAAAAACTGTAACAGAACTGATGCTAAAACCCTAAAACACTCCACACTGTTAAGAAAAAGAAAATAAAGCATTGGGAGAGTTATTAGAAACGCAAATGTTTTATATCAAGTGGAAATTTTACGAGCTGTTTGTTTACATTCCGATTACCCCCTCCTCCCCAACTTAGCTGATGTGCAAAATATCAAATCCAGGCAGAATATAAACAAACTGAAGGTCAGGTTACTCGGCCATGAAGTGCGTCGGTGATGAATGTATTTATGACTCGTTCGTCATGAAGAGGTTAATGAAATATAAAATCTCAGAAAAGCATATCAAAATTATACAAAAGTTTCAATTTTAAATAGTTACTGCTTTTGTAAATTAAATTTTGTTAAATTTTTATAGTTCAGTCAGTTAATAAAAAAATATAATGCAACTGTTACTTTCAAGGAAATCCAATTTAATGATTTCCTGCATTGTCAACTATACTCTTTTTTTTTTTGATGAATTAACTTTTTTCCTAAGCTGATTTTATTATTCTTTTTTGTGCCCAATTTTACTTCCCCTCCCCCCTTGATATAACTTCCTACAGTCTTTATACATTCCTAGAGTTCTAATTGTCCCTTTAAATAGTCTTATTTTAATTTTAAGCAAATTCAGTTAAATCCCAGCATGCACACTTTTAAGCCCTTATTCCAAAAGATGAGAAGTCTCATTGGACATATGTGTTTTGCACCAAATACAATACTCTAACAATCATCTACTTACTTTTTAATTGCATATCCCTGATACAGAAACAATTATTTGTAGTATCCCATATTATATAGGTGTGTGTAGTCAAAAACAAAATTTGAAACAAACATTTAAATTAAATAATAAATTTATGTTTTCAATTCAAATTTAAAGTGAAAATATGTAAAAGCTTTTTCTTAAAACTTTAAGAGTAACTTCTCTCTAAATACTTAGCTCCCCATGTCTTTATTGACATTAGAATGATGATGTGGATGTTAGGAGAATTGGAAGCTAAATTAGATGTTATCCTTGATATTTGCCTGTGGTTCAAATTACAACATTCACAGCCAATAAGACCAAGAATAGCTTTGAAATGCAATGTAAATAAACAATCAATCAACCCCAATCCTTTCAAAATTATCATTATTTTACTTACCTAGCAGGCAAAGAGGAAGGTACATAAGCTGCATTGGAAGAAGAAACTGAGTTCTGGATTGGAGAGATGATAACTGCATTGTTTATTGGCTCCTAAAACAATGAATTTAATCAAAAGATTACAAAGAAAAAAAAAATTATTCTTTGATGGGTTTACATTCACTCTGTATAAACGGATTTAAAATAAAAGCAATAAGAAATTAAGTAATTATGTTACATTACAAAAGACACTAAAATAAGGGGGAAAAAACTATTTAATTTAATGTTATTCATAAACATGGAAAACTTGTAAAATATTTATGATCATATATAACAGAGATGGCGAACCTATGACCCGTGGGTCAGACACTAACCCACGCAAGCTTCTTAACTGACCCATGATTGCTAGGCAACCATTTTTTTTGTTTATGTGGGTTTATTTAGATTTTCTAAATTGTGTGGATTATTTATATTCTATTTGTATTTTTTTCAAGCACTGCATTGGCACAAAAACAATTTAAATGCTGTCTATAACCTTCAGTTTGATCATTACAGTTCCAAAGTTACGCAAATGACAACAAATGTATACGAAAGTATGTAGTATTTGAAATAAAGCAAAAGTGATGTATATTGATGTGTATGTATATTAGGCATGTTAATTCAAAATTTCTTCACAAATTATTGTGTTCTAAATATAAATATTTTTAATTGTAACCCTGACTATATCGGTGGTTAAAAAAATTAAAAACAGGC
This sequence comes from Trichonephila inaurata madagascariensis, assembly GCA_019973955.1. Taxonomy (NCBI): domain Eukaryota; kingdom Metazoa; phylum Arthropoda; class Arachnida; order Araneae; family Nephilidae; genus Trichonephila; species Trichonephila inaurata. The sequence continues at coordinate 45,577 of BMAV01016673.1, read as the reverse complement.
CATATAAGTTCCAGACCATATCAAGCTGAATGGTTTAATAAATATGGTGTGATTGAAAGGGATAAAATGGTTATATGTGTAATTTGTCATGGAAAAGTGACTTCACGTACATTTAATATTAAAAAAAAACATTTTGAAACATTGCATTCTAATCTCAGCATGTCAACAGATGAAAAAAGAAAGACAGATTTTTTATAAAAGAGAATTTTTCTCAAAGTAGTGTTTTAAAAAGTTTTTTGGTTCCAAAAAATAACATGAGAGCTGCTAGTTTTCAAGTTGTCCATTGCATTTCTCGCCACTGGAAACCTTTTCAGAAGGAAAATTTGTAAAAAAAGCATTTTTAGAATGTAGTCCTACATTGTTTGCTGATTTTACAGAAAAAGACTTTGTAAAAAACAGACAGTACAACTAGTATGGTAGGAACATTGGATTTATTCAGTATATCTTAAGCAAAACATTTCACATTCTCTGATTGAATTTCATTGTATAATACACCAGCAAGTTTTATGTGCGAAGCTTGGTTTAAAAAACATTTTCCAGAGTATATAATGTCATATTGTAATTAAAAATAAACAACTTTATAAATGCAAGAGCTCTTTATAAATGGCAGTTTGCACAATTCTTAAAGGAAATTGAATGTCAATATTCAGGGATTTTGACATACAACAACGTGCGATGACTTACTTTCCGTCAAGTCCTTGATCGCTTTGTATCGTTATTAGAAGAAAAGCTCTTTTTTTTAAATTGAAAAAGACAATAGTTTCAATGAATCATCCTGTATATATTGGTTAAATGATGTAATGTTTTTATGTGACATCACTCAGCATTTTAATGAACTGAATAAAAAACTTCAAGGATATAGACCAATTGTTTTAACGATGTTTGAAAATATTAAAATATTTATGACGAACCTTGACATCTTTACTAAGGATTTGGCAATGAAAATCATGAAATATTTTCCTCAATTACAAAATCATTTTCAAAACACAATAATTTTTTAAAACTCCGTTGACATTCAAGAAAATGCAATTACAAAATATTTAATGATTATGAAGGAAATAAAAGAAGCTTTTGAGGAGAGATTCAATCAATTTAAAAGTTTGGAAAATAAATTTCACTTTATTTTATATCCATACAAAACAGAATTTATTGAATTTCGAAGCAACATAGAGTGGAAAACAAAATTTGAAGACTTGATTTCTAAAGTAGAAGGAACACAGTGTGAAAGTAGAGCAGATAATATTGATCCCACAGTAAAAATTGAAAACCTCATATTAAACGAATGGGATTCTTTACTAAATAATTTTATATCAATGAAAAAACTAGTTAAGGCTCTTTTAATGATGTGTGGGTCCACATATTCGTGTAAAAAGTTGCTTTCTTCAATAAGCTTTGTAAAATCTTCTAATAAAAATAGATTTGACAGAAATAGACTGCAAAATGCATTAAATTAATGAATACAAAATATGAATCTAATTTTAGAAAATCTATCTGAAAATAAACAGCAACAGATTTCTCATTAAATACTTTGTAATCAATTTTGTTATACATATATATACTAATAAATAATATTTCATAATATATATTGTATGTAATTGTCGTTACTCCTTGTTCATTCAAACACTTATTGCACAATTTGCACCAAACACTTAAGAACTAAAACCACCTCATTAAAAACTTTTAAATCGTCAAACCGCGCGCACGTACATTTTTACCCATTAAGCCACTTGATTTAAAAAATGTTTAGTTTTAAAAATACTCAGTTAAAAATTTTGACCCACGAGCTAGCACTAAAAAAAACATGAAAAAAAATTTGATCCACGTCTCAAAAAGGTTCGCCATCCCTAATATATAATATCTTGAAAAACCACCTAAAGAGTTCATGTAGAAACATGCTTTTCTCCATTTAAAATTCAATATATAGATCATAGTAGACAGATAAGACAAAAAATATAGATTCATAAATATTTTGTTCAATTACATATATAAACCAAAATATGACTAACATAACCACATACTAAGAATCATTATCAATTCTTAAGATTTTTCTTCCACAATTAAGGGATGCAAAGATGCATGCAATTTGAAAGCAAGTCCAATCCTGCAAGGATCATTGTCCTATTTAACAAAAGGACAAGATTATCCCATAAGATTAGAGTACAATGCAATAATAGCAGTAGACTTCAGATCTAATTATAAAAGAACTGTAATACATTTCCTGTTTTTAGAATTCGCTGCATTCATTCGTTCACAATTGTTGAAGCATAAAAACAAAAAGTATCCTTTCATTTCAAATTGCATTGAGATCCATTTTTCACAGAAAACATGTTCATGCATAAACTCTAGTGAACTATATTTAATTTCTACAATTCACTGAACATATTAAAACCTTATATACATAACATAATAACTATCTTTTTTTTAAAAAAAATCTCAAATCTGCTTCAAAACTCCTGAAATTAATGAGAAGCATTTAAATTACTAACCTTAATTTTAGAAGAAATTTTTTCTCTAATATAATATACATATAAAGTTTATCGGTCATTCTACTTCAATCAGTATTTAAAAAAAAATAAAAAATATTAAAGATGAAAGTTAAATTATTTTAAATTATTATTAATAAATATCCTAAAAACAATTACGTCTATATTAAGAGAATGAAGTTGTATAAATACAAAACTATAGAGAACAATTTACAGAACAAAATTTAGCAGAACACTAAACTCATTTCTGGCAAGTTGCTAATACTTTGTTCACAAAACCAGAATTTCTCAAAACAAACAATTAAATTTTCACATTTTGCATCAATTCATTTTTAGGTTCTCTTACAAATCTAATTAAAATGAGATAAAATCAACAGTTTTTGTAAATACAGCTGATTTTTATTTTAAAAAAATTTATATTCCAAACAACAAAAATGTATAATTTTATAGAAAGATAGATTGAAAGATTAGAATTTCTGCAAAGTTACAAACTGTGCTATATTATCAATTTGTACATACTACACTGTTATACATTAAAATCAATAAAATATTAATGCCTAGGAATCCTATTTATGATTAAGTGTCTATCTTGAAAAAATACAAATATCTCATTACCATACAAAAAAAATTTTTAGAAAAAAAAAAGGGGGGGGGGACAATAATGTGGTTATAATATGCGACTTACCACAGGTACAACCGCTGTATTAGGATGATTTTCTTCAATTACAGTACTTTCAAAACTATTGTCCACCTAAAATAATAATCAACTTCCTCATTTAAAATGTCTCAGTTGTCATACTTTAAAATAAAATGTATAAATTATATTACATAACATTTTCTCAAGCATAAATCATAATAGGAACTTGTTTTATTAATGCATAATGCAGTATTTCTTTTTAAATTTCATAATATATATATATTTGTATTAAAAAAGGAACGCATGTAAAATTTGCAAACTGGACTATTTTCACCAAATTAGAAGTGTTAAAAAATGATGAAATATCATGCAAATAATGTGTTCCAATAATTTTCAAGTTGGAAACTTAGCTAGCATTGCACCCCATTTCATCATCATAGAATTTTACACAAGTACCTTAAAGTTCCCTTTATTACAATTTATTTTTGGAAATAAGGCTTAAAAACTTAGCAGTAAGAAAAATATATATTTAATAATTTTAAAAGGTAATAATACTAGTAAGGTTTTATCATAATGCCTATTCACTCATAACTGATGTACTATTCTTACATAACTTTTTCAATATTTAAAATTTCCTAAAATTATTTTTTTCAAGTAACAATAACAAAACAGAGATGTGAATTTAAAATGTATTACTTCTTTAAAAATAATGAAGGCAAGATAAAATGTACTTCATATTTACAAATGCAGCAATCCTATTTGAAATTTTTATCATTTTAATTCTAATTTTTCTACAAAATTATCAGTACAGTCATTTCCTTTAAATCATAAAAAATTGCAGATTTAAAAGATCTAAATGATGTACAGTAAAATTACTTATAAATTCTATGATGCTGAAACACTGATTACAGTCAATTTGTATGCAAATTTTATACATAAAAAAGTAAAAACTAACAAATAAAACTTAGAAGTAACTACATTTGTTATAGTAAACAACTTTTAACAAAAACATGAAATACATTGATACAATAACTATAAAACTGCAAATTTAAGAAAAAAAATTCCTACGAATTATTATGCTATAAATTTTCCAATAATCCATAAGGTTACTATTGCTCGCAATGCATAATTGAATTATTCAAAACTGACACATCAACACTACTCATGGACCCAAAAACTAAATTATGTGATCAATGAAAACAAATCTTAAATATAACACCATTTAAAATTAGATGACTACAAATTAGAATTTTAAGTCAATTCATTACAGTTCATTCTCTTTAACAAATCAAATGAAAATTATCGAAGGAAAATCACAAACAAAATAAAAAGATTATGGGCTCAAATTCTTATACCCCTTAAATAATTATTAAAAATTTAAAAATCAATTTAAAATTTTAAAAATATTAAAACCTCAACAAAAAAAAAAAAAAAAAATAATAATAACTAACGACGACAACTGAAGGCAATTTTCGAGGCATAGCGAAAGCACGGGACGTCGGTGGACACCACTTCATGACAGAGAGCGATAAGTGATTCCAGACAGAGAACTGTGGCAAGTGTTTTCAATTCATTCATTTGAAACTGCCCACATGGAACAATCCTCCGGCAAGTTCTAACGCGCACAACCGCTTAGACAAGACTGGACGCGATAGAGTTACGATATACCATAGAAACAACTTTACGTGATGTCATCATACCTTTCCGGCAATAAGCAGATGGTTTTAGCACGCGTATTGCGGTTACTAATACGATAGTATTATCTTTGTTGACGAAGTTCGGAGTTTTAGGCGTATTTTGGAATTTGTACAGCAAAAATAATAGTTAACAGATGGATTTTTAAACCACTTTTTTTGAGTACGGAAATAAATAAAATTTAAACATGAAAAAAGATAAAAACTGCTAATAAGGAATCATAAGATAATTATAAAAAAAGTCGTACGATTTTTTATCACTTTATATTAGAACAATATCCCAATTTAACAGTATGTTAATTGCTAAATCATTCTTAATACGGCATTTTTCCCCTCAACTTTTTCGTGTCTTTTACGAATTTTAGTAACAGATTAAACTTATCTACCGCCATGGGCCAAATTCTTACAAATAAAAATCATGCGGGCCGAAGTACATATAATTACTGAAATAGTTTTTCTTAATTTATCTTTGTTTCTTGTGATTCGTATCATAATGACTTTTATGTAAAATTATTTTGGTACACACTAAAAGCATTATTTTTTAGATATCAAAAACATAAGTTATATTTTATTTCACGTAAAAAGTACTTCAATTTTCTACAAGGGAAAAACCTAATTATTGTACATTTTTAACAATTATGCAATTCGCGCGGTTTCTTAATAAATAACGCTTTAGTGAAATTACTTTTATTAAACTTATAAAACAAAGGCATATTTTTATCTCCCCAAATAACCTTGATGAAAAACACCAGTGCAACGGATTGTCTAAAATTCAATAATATGAAAATTAACTTTTAAATTATTTTTGTGAATATTTTACTAGTAATATATTTTCTATATTTTGTTCATAGCATGAATAAAATATAGCAAAATTTTATTCATGACTTTAAACTTTCGAATCAAGTAACGGGCAAATAAAAAAAACATTGACATATTTAAAAATCTACTTCGGTTATTTAAAAAAATTTTACAAACTTATTTACGATCACAAAAAATACAGTTAAAAGTGTCTAGTTTTTCGGCAGAATTGCATATCAAAAATTAAATAACAATTAGTGTCAACTTGGTATATAAAAATAGAAGCTCTCTCTCCTTTTTTGATAAAAAAACCATTCTATACCCTTTGTAAGTCGACACTTCTTCAGTTTAATACATTTTTCGAATTCTTTGAATTTACTCTATGAGCAACCATGTCAAAAAATTCTGAAAAATACATACATGCATATATAGTATCAGCTACCCAAAGGGCTAGTGTTTTAGCTACCAATTATTCCACTAATCGTTATAATGCATGCCCCTTTACTAATAATCCATATCATTTTAAAAGCATATTATACCAATGAAAAATGCCTTTTTAATGTTTTATTACATTTAAATATTCAAAAAAATAACAGCCCCTTTGGTTGTTAAAACTAGGGTTCCTTTCCCGAGAAATCATAAGATTTCCATACTTTTTGTATTCCCGGGAACGACACGGGCAGAAATAACTGAGATAACTAGTTTCGACTTGACTGTGGATTTTGACCACCCATATAAATTTTAGCTGACCGCAGTTTGCAATCGCTTACTCTGAATTCCTTGGGAGGGGAAATGTCCATTTCAACCCCCAGCAGTGGGGATAAGAGTGTAATAAGAGAAACAGTAACATCCACGAAGAGTTGGGGAAATTTTTGCACCTATTGTAGCATGAAACTATATATATATTTGTCTTGTCGAAAAAGTATTTAACTTTTAAAGGAACTTCATTTTGTAGTCTTTAAGTACGACAATTCTGATGCCTTGACTTGGTTGATAACGTAAGTACTCATAAATTAAACTGTTATTTATTTAATTGTGATTTGAATTTTTTTTTATTTTCAGATACTTGTCTTCATTATAAACTATTTAACTGAATCAGCAGTTTGAAGAAGAGAAAGAACCCTAAAACTGTTTAAGGAAGAAACTTTTTTAAAAAAATTTAGCAACTTTTTTTTATTATTTTTCTTACCCAAACTTTTGTGTGAGATTCTTACATTAATATTTAGTTGTTTTTATGTAACAAGAATACAGCAATTTCATAAATAAGAAATCAATTACACAAATAAGATTTCTTAAAAACAAGAACTGATATTATTAACAAAGGCGATCGTTACTCTCGCAGCAAATAAGTTTTCAAGTATTTTTAATATTTATTTATTAGCAGTAACATTAGAAAAATAACATTAAAAAATAATTGAAACCGATCCTCAAGCATGAAACTAGGTGAGGCTCTGACAACAATTTTTCACATATCAGCGGAAGCTAAGTGATCATAGCATAGATTGCTACTGTTTTTGTTTCCGAAAATCGACAAAATCAAAATTAGCATGATACAAGAATGGTGAACTTGCGACCTTGGACACCCCCCTTGAAAAATTTCTGTGTGCGCAATTAAAAATAACTTGTTTTTAAATATTTCGAAATTTTGATGTATTCCCGGGAGAGTGACTGACGTTCCCGGGATTTCCCGGAAATTCCGGGGAATGGAAAAACCGGAAAATCGTAGTGTTAAAACTCATCTTTGTAAAACTTTGCAAAAAAAAACCATTTTCTAAATTTTTTTTTTACTGTAAAAAAATTTGAATATTTTATTTTTTACTTTTAGAATTTTTCAAACAATGTCATCTTTAGTACAAAGCACATTTCTAGAATTTTCGAAATTTCTCTTGTTTAAACAAAAACAAAGCCCCAATAAATGATATAAGATAAAATCCAGAATAAGAAACATTATCTATTCCTAAAAATTCTATATCTATGATTCCTTACTGGGTAATTGTTTGCAACAGCTCAGCAATATAGTGAAGTTAAGTGTTTTATCATTGATTTGTGTGTGACAACGTAAAATTAGTTGTGCATGAATTTATTTAAGAAGTGTTTTGGACAACTCATTTGGAACTAGTGAATACAAGGGTATGAAGGGAGAGAGGATTGCTTGCAGAGAGAGAGAGAGAATGCTAATAAAATAATCAATTGCTACACTAAGTGCAATTTTAAACTAAGATGATCCTTGAAAAATAAATGCATTCAAACTATATAAATTGCATTCTTTTGCAATTACTAATAGTCTAAAATCTTTTTTCCGGAATTCACTAAATACCTTGCAAAATAATTCATATACAGTCGGACCTCTATTTAACGAAGTCGCTAAATTTCGAAAAAAGTTCCTTATATGGAAAATTCATTATATAGAGGTTCATCCTTATATATACTTTATAAAACACATAAAACAAATTTTAAATACAAAAACACTATATTAAAAAGAATTATTATTCACAACTTTTTGTACATTAATATCTATTTATTTTAATATACCTTACCCCTCAAAAAAAAAAGGAAGGAAAACTACAGGGAAAACAAGAGAAAAGAATGTCAAGGAATATACTGCATTTTGAACATTAAGAAAGTTTTGAGTACTTACTGTAAATCGACCATTTAATACATTCTTTTCCAAAGAGAATAACAATAATTTTGTAAAAATGTGAGAAATTTTACAATTATTAATAAATAAAATTGCATAGTGTTAACTTGTTTTTGAAAGGTTATTGATTACAATTTTTCTGTTTTAACATACGACACCCATTAAAAATATTTTAATAACGACCTATTTTAAATATTTAATAACAAGTAAAAGAATAATTTAAATAACTAATAAAGCTTTATACATTATAATAAATTTGACCTTTTACAGCAGTTAAAAATCTTTGAACTAATTTATATATTCTTTTTAATTAGTTAGAAAAGTTAAAAACATCACACTTCTGCAGGTTTTATGTAAAAATAAAAAGTTTTATATTCATTAGAATTCAAAGTAAATAAGTTTTCAACAAATTTACTAAATCTTCTTTAAGAATTATATTAACATAATGGAAGTCAAAAAATCATATTACAACTTAATTTTTGAAAAATTTCAATTTTATTTTTAAAAAGTAATATACTAAAAATATTTCAAATTACATGACCATTGAATTGCTCATAACTTAATTTAAAAAAAAAAAAAACATTTATAGATGAGAAGTTTAATTAGTTTATTTCAAAATTAAAATTAAGTATTAATTTCTGATACTACACTTTAAATATTTTAATTGTGTTCATTTCTAATAATTTTGTTAGGTATAATGAGCCTCCTGCCTATTTGGAAAAGCTGAATCATTATCCAAATTTTAAACAAATGACAAGGTATTCTTAGAATTGGGAAATCACACATTTTATTCTTTGCTACTAGATGATTTGCTCTCTTAGACACTTGTAATTCATTTTTTTCAATTAATAAAAAAAATATAACTTATGTACTAAAGAAAACTAATTCTTCAGATTGTACTACCTACACATATAAATTAACTTTCAATTCAAATAATAAAACATCTATTTTTATATTTGAATCATAAAAAAGAGAATTAACTTTATATCTAGTTTTCAATTTATAAAAATTGCTGAGCATTATAAATGCATGTAAATTTTGGAAAAGAAGAATGAATTCAAATTTTTTTTTCTTTCTGAGTATAAAATATTACTCCACGGGTGTATAGATCAAATATAATTCCTTGGTAAGTAATTGGGTGACTAATGATTCAAATTTTAATTATTTTTACCAATTGTTTAATATTTTCATCGACACACAACTTGTTATTCTTGCAAGACACAGTAATTACATACCATATGAGAAATTCATAAACAATAGGCAATGTAATTCAACTCTATAGCTACAAAAATTCAACTAACTTTATAAATAAGTTTTTAAACATGCATAAACCTTTTACCAGAATTTTTTTCTATTTAGTGCATATATTAGCCCCTTGACATATAATCGAGAATCATGGGTCAATTCTTTTTTAATTTTGAATATGCTCTCCTTTAGCAATACAGAAATCTGCACTCCCAGACAAAATGAGTGAATCAAATTCCCATTTTATTTGTATGTTAAAGGGGTTAATTGCCATATTTATTAAATAACACGCACAAATTCAGAATTTACTTTTAAAAATCCAAACTTTGTGTTCGGTATTTTACAGTAATTTTTACAATATTTACAGCAATTCATTGATCAACAAATACTATGTCCTCTTCTGTATAAGTCGAAAACAACTGAAACCAAATAGTATATGTAATTTAATTTATTAATGTATAAAAACTGCTTCATATAATTTAAAATTCATATTTAACCCTTTTCATGAAATACAATCATCATGGAGTATCATTCGGACATTTAAAATAAGTTACATTGAAAAACTTAAGAATATTTATGAGATTTTTTTTCATCAGATTAAAACCATAAGAAATATGACTTTACCTAAAAAACATTGATATGTAATAAAAGGAAGGGGTAACCTTTATTTCTGATTTAAACATAATGCTTAAGGGAATAATAGTTCATTCAATTTATAATATAATTTCCTCCAATTTCAATCAAATATTTGTACCTTACTTAGATTTACAGCTTTCGGCACTATTTGTATTAGCATAAGCAGTAAAATACAACAGTCTTCAAACTTTGTTGACTCACAGAACTCGAAGTTATAAGGTGTTTCAGGGGAACTCCATCCAAAAAGAATATATATTTTAAAATAATACTTAAAGCAGAACATGTTATCAGTATTTTAAGCAAAGACAATTAAAAAATATTGCATTTTTCTTGAAAACATTTTAACATAATATTAATGTAATTTACTCATTAATTTGTGCTCCAGCTGTCACTCTCTTATCATCACATTATATTTAATAACTTGGAAATTCGTTTAAAATTTTTTATACAAACTAGCAAAGTCTAGGTACATCGAAGCTATCGGCAGTCAGCTTTCATATTCTGTATTAAATGGCTTCTATATTTTGTTCTAGTTATTTCATAGGTTAAAGGAATATTTTTAACTTAAATATATTGTTCAGATTGGCATTAAAATGTTTATAATCGCACAAGGAACTTTTGAAGATTTAAATTCAGACTTTAATGTCAATATGTTGTTCCTTCTGTTTTAATGGTATGGCTTCTGATTAATCTATTCATGCTTAAAGCATGTGACTTTTAAGAAATTTAAGATTTTATTTTATCCATAAAATATTTATTTATAATTATTTTTACAAGAAAAAAAAACTGCCTTCAAGAATTCAATTTTTTATAAAAATTAAAACGCAACTAAAATTTTGGAGCTCTGATTAATCAAATAGTAATCACTCTCAGCACCCTTGTCAAAGTTCCAAGGAATCCTAGAATTCCTTGGAATGCAAGTTGAAGATCTCTAAATTATTATAATGTTTACATATGAAATGTAAATACAAGGCCAAAAAAGAAATACCCTTTCAAAATATTACACCGGAGCCAATGTAATAACAGAATTAATCATGTCCCTAATTCCTTGTTTATATATGATATGAAATAAAAATTTATATGCACAACAATGCTCCTTCTCGTATAGGGATCAGACTCAATTTTTAAGAAAACTTTACTGTACTGTTAGGATATGAGGGAAATTGATATTCTTCAGAAAATTAAATGCAAGGAAGAATATCTCGATGACAGATTTAATCTTTCCAACAATTTTCAATACTTTTATTATTAGCAAGGTGCATATAATACGTCAAACAATTCAAAATGTCAATGCCAATAGACTAACCATTTATTCCCAATCTTCTGATGTAACATTGCAACAAAATGAAGGTTTTTATTTTGACAGAATTTTTAAATAAAGTAAACTAGAAGCTTGCCTTTTACCATTGAGATGATTTTTTTTAAGAAAAAAAAGCAGAATTTTACCTATTTTTAAATTTGAGTAATTTTGATCCGAAGTTAGATTTAGGAGTAGTTGGCAGTCAAATTTTTCAACTTGTCACAAAAGAAATTTTTTAAAAAAAAAGCACCAATCAAGAAACATTTTTAAATTAATTATACTTACCTCCTTAAGACTGCATGCAGAAGATCTTTCATATTTATGCAAAGATCGCTAATTAAACGAAGTCTTTCTAAATCAATAAACTTATTATGGATTCCTCTAGCACCGGGGAGGGCATTACATTCATTGCAATCAACCGGACATTTTGGGGTAACCGCCTGAAGATTTTAGCAGTAATTATGTACGGAAAATTCAAGATTGGCCGACAGTAGACACACTAAGTCTTCTACTGTCTATAACAACAAAGACTAACTTTAGATAAAAATGTTTTATTTTTTAATGTATTTTAAATTGTTTCATAGTAAATGCATCATTTGATATAATTATATTTGTGGCTATTATTATTACATTTGTATCTTGCATTTTTCTTTTATTTTGTCAGGAACAAAAAAAAGAGCAAAAAATAAATTACTGAATAAATAATTAACATTAATTAATAAAAAAATATGAAAAACAAATAATTACATTTTACCTTCTTTATACATGGGATAATAATCAATTGGAGAAAAAAAATCAAGGGCTATGAGGGAAGGGATTGGACCCTTGGACCCCTCCCCCTTGTATGCACCATTAACAATGGGTGGACCACAACACCTTGAAAAAATTAGAAGCCCGTACCCTACAAAAGTCTGCCCACCCCTGCTCTGATATTATAAAGTCAAATAGTATAAGCAACAATCATCTGTGATTATTGCATAAAATACAAATATTTATAACTTGAGAACAATACAAATCATATTTATAATTGAAAAGATTCCTTTTAAGCTCTGTGCAGGCATATTTTTGTCTATTTTTAAAACCAAAAATACAAACATTACTTTCAATTGAATGTATATTGGACTTTTCCAATAATTATGTGTCCTATTTAGGTGTTTTTTTGGCAAAGGCCATTCTCTTAGTTCTGTTCACTCAAGAGATGAATGGCTTCTTGAGTGCAAATTGGCCATGATAGTCATCCTTTTTCAGTTCTCTTCGAATTGTGGTTAAACTCATATTTTTTGGAATACTGCAGAAACATTTTTAGCTATTTGTGAAACTTAATAGCCTTGAATTTATTTTTATTGAGTGTATTACAAAGCAAGATTCTCGAGGTGACATTTCAGACAGGTGGCCATATTTTGGCTTGGAGGTTAAAATTTTAGTTTATTTATAGTTTATGAACACTTTTTGAGTCATTGAATGTCTATTAGCAATTTCAGCAAAATGATTTAAAAGATTTCCACCCTTTTTTAAAGATCTAAGACGATCTTTCTTTCAGTACTACATCAATCTCTTTCCTGTTACCTACCATGGAATCACACAAGCATTCAAATCTCTAATTCAAAATGAATCATTATAGAAGTTGATAATTAATTAAAAACACGATGGGGTAATTATTTCATAATAAAAGGTCTTTAAAAGCTCTATTTTATAAGTGTACACAGACTTTTGATGGGGAGAGATGATTATTTGGCAGTCATTCTTGTTTTTTCATGTAAAGGTGGATTTTGTTGTTTTTGTTTGAAAAAGGAAATTTTTTAGAATTCCTGAGAAGTATTCTGAAGCAAGATTTTAAAAGTAATTGTAGCACAAACATTTAAGATGATTGCCTATACAGACTTTGGGATACAAATGTATATAGATGACTTTTAAAAACATCCGCCACTTATTATTGAGCCAAAGAAAATACTTTAATTCAAATATATGAAAAAATCTGAAATTGGATACAATTAAATTCTCAATGACTGTAATGGGTACCATTTATGAATTAAAAGTACCACTAAAAAAAGTACCTTATTTAACCCGCGATCACTCGCGCGGGGTGTTCTGTACACCCCAGCAACAAGAAAATCCTCCCAGGATTCTTAAAAGAATGTGCAGAAACATGATTTTTTCTGTAGCTGCCCATTTTAGGTCATTGAACCTTCAGGCTTAATGCATTCCCTTTTTCTTGAACGATTGGAATGTAAATAACCTTCAAAAGTTTATCTGGAGGGCTGAGAACTCCAGCGAGAATTTGAGTATGTTTACAGTTTGCTCTGAATGCTTGGAAAATGATTAAAATATTATTTTTCTACTTTCTACTACATTATCTCATTATTTATAAAGTATATTTATTACTGGTATAGACATTTTACTGGTTTATGAAAAAATATGAAATTATGTCTTTTAAAATGAAAATTTTGTATGTTTAGTTTAAATTAATGTTAGTCTCATTTGTATGCAATAAATTTAACAATTTTATTTGTAAAGCACAAAAAACATCTTAAACTTTATAAATATGTATCATAATGACTTAATTTTATTTTCATGATTAAATACACGTGTTAAAAGTTTGGGGTGTTCTCTACATCCCGCGAGTAACGACGGTAGAAAAACAAGCGCGAGTGACCGCGGGTTAATACAGAAACAAATATCTAGTTAAAAAAAATAAAAAGGTTATGTTATTATAATTTTATCAACAGAAATATATTATTAAGATGATATAAAGGAAGAGATTACATTTTCCTTTCAGATGATTAAAAATATTAAGTCTCATATTTGTAACTTGTTATAACAATTTTGATTTTAATAAGATTTTTATCAACGGTTGATAAAAATGGAAAATTTTACAAATAAGTCGAAATCTTTAAAGAATCCTGGTTGTTTCAAAAACACAACTAAGGATTCACTAATATATGACCCATAACCTATTAATATTTCAAAAATAAATTAAATATTGATAGGACGCGCATCACTTCTGAACTTTAACTTACTTGTTTAATATGCTCTAGAGGTGTATAGTGTGTTTCTAAGTTTACATACGGGGATTTTGATCTTTCATCGAACTCTACCTCGTCCGCATCTAGCGGTTCTTGTTTGATTTCAAATAAATTTAAATGAGGAACAGCACCTTTTTTTAAGTTCTTTTTCAATGTTCGATCTAAAAGTCTGCTATCAAGATCTATCTGAAAGTCATTTTCATCAAAATGACGAGAACAAATAAAAGATTGTGAACAATCGTAAGTTTCCTCCAATCCACACTTTAAAAGCCACTTTTTACATTCTTCTTTGTTCGCAGGAAAACGATAAAAGGTCAAATTGCTTTGACCATTTCCAAACAGCGTTGTACAATTAATTACTAAACACTGTTTCATACTTATTTTGTTAATTAATAATCTCTTTAATAGTTTACAAAAATGAAAGTTGTCCAGACACGTTCAAACATGTATAAACAACACACCCGCAGCGAATTGAGCAATCTTTATTTACATCCATTTGCGCATGCGCACTTTTAATTTTATTTTACAAGTTAAATTTAAAATTGATTATACGTAACACCAAGTTTATAAAAATTTCATTGCAAGTTTTTGAACCAAAATTAAACATAAAGAATATATTTATTTTAAGTTACTGAAATACAATTTAAAGAGCCATGGCGCCATCTATCGTACAAACTCTAAACTTATTTTTCGTATATTCTTAAAAGGTGACATAATTTTGAATATGCTTCTTCGATTCTTAATAAACTGAGATTTTAAAATCACATATTTTCTTAACAATCGGGAATAGAATAAAAAAATCTGATTATTGTGACACAACAACTCGTTCGCATAAAACTGCCAGGTGTTCATTATAAGACGGCTCAGTATAGTTTCCAAGCATCAATGGCGTAGCTAGTTCGAATTGGGCCCTGTATCAAAAATTCCTTAGGAGTCCTGGTTTTTGGAGCCAATTAATATTTTAGGATTTTTTTCCTACACATTTTGGGACCCCGTTTCATTGATACAGCGGTTGCTACACCCCTGCCAAGCATTGTAACAATATTTAAATAACTCTTATCAGTGAAAATATATCTTATTATTCTTCTCGTAGAGCACATTTTAAATAATATTTTCTCGTTATTTTATATTTTCCTCGGCCTTTTTAAGCATGGGTTTCAAACTTTTAACAGCATTGATGTCTAGGACTGAGATGGAGAATGTAGTTTCCACTTACATTACATGTATTTTCACTAAAATACAGTGCATGTTTCATATCATTGTCCTGCTGGGATACGAATTTTCCATTCAACCCTAACTTAACTGCATTTTATTTCAAATTTTTTTGTATATATATACATGAATAAACCGATTTACAATACACTCATTGAAACCAAGCGTTTTATTTTCACTTGTGGCCATTAAATTCCACAACCTAATAGAACATTTCCTGTGCTTGACAACTAGACATAAATGTTTTGGAATGAGGAAAGTATCTGGTTTTTCCCCAATAATGTAATAACAATCACTACTAAGTATTTCAAAACTTACTCACAATTATAAAAATAACCTTGTCCCTGAAAGCTATGGGTTTTTAATTAAAATTTTAGTGTATTTTTCTAGAAAATGCATGAATTTACAAGCTATTAATGGTTTCTATGTACTTTACTGTTGAAACAGCCTGTTGATGACATTTCGAAAAATTTGGATACAACTACAATTACCAATGATCGTAGAGATTTCTCAAAAAAAATTATTTTAAAAAGACATTTTCTTCAGGATTAAATTTGACTCTCATCAACAGTTTTTTTTTATAACCGCGAAAAACCCCCCCCCCCCTTCTCTTTATTTTATTTCCAATCATTCCCTCTCATTTATAAATTCAACCGATCTTTAAACGCTTTCCTATCATGTTAGAGAAAAAAGGCTGGGTAAAGGCATAAAATAAAATATTGTTCAAGAAGAATGACGTAAAATATTTTTTTGAAACAACTAAGACACTTCTCGAATATTGCTTGATAATAATAAAAGTGAATGGACATGTTACAAACTATTGATGCTTCCTTACTTAATCAGAATAGCAGAAAATTTATTAATGTATTCTCAATTTTTTAAAGCAAAAATCATCAAAATTTTTTTTAAAGATGGAAACACTTTTTAATTTTCCACTTTTTCCTCTCATTTTTTTTAAATTTTCATTATTATAAAATAATTTATTTGTTTATCAAATGAATTAAAAATATTTCTGTATTTATTTATAATCAAGAAAAACTGCTTTCTCATTTTTTAGGGTAACTGCGTGTATGAATGATGTAATAAATATATTTATATGCTTCATTGTCAAAAAGAAATATTTCTAACATAATGGCACAAAAGGATTTTCAAACTTTCAAAAAGTTTTTTTTTTCACAATACAGATTTCTGTAACAGAAAAAGCAATTGTTTGTAGTGTATGTTCTTTGATTACTCGTTTTTTTTTCTGCTGGGCTGTATACATGTCAGCTATTTCACATGGGCCGCAACATGAGGATAAATGGGGGAGAGAAATGATTTAAGACCAAGAAAGCATTGAAAATTTTAAAATGTGGAAAATTGATAAAAATATTATAGCCCCTGTTATGCTTTTTTTAATTATAATTTTTTATTTTTGTCACTAACACTAAATAAGAAACATTCCTTCACAATTTCTGCATCAGTAAATGGTTTCATATGATTACCAATAACATAAAAAAAATTCATAGGATGTCTTTGTTACCACTGTGATATTACCACTGACAAAACACTTTGTTGCAAAGATTATTCAAGAAAACCTATTTATCAGCTCTTGAAAGAGATCTTTGAGGAATGATTCTTTTTATTGGTATTTTTTAAATACAGCACTTTCGTAACAAATCAAACAATTACTTATCCCTGTTTGTTTTTCTCTACAAAATAGTCAAACTCCCAATTGACTTGAAACGGTATATTTTCTTTGAATAGTTTTTGCTTGCTAGATATGAAGATGCTAGATATGAAGGATAGTTAAAAATTAGTTCCACCTATAAAATTGTCACTACTCTACTGTTGTCTGTTATCACACTAACCGTACCCATTCCAAATAGAAAAGGAATATCAATTCGTACCCTTACGACACCGAAAGCAAAATTGATATATTTGATTTCTTGACAAAGAATTTCCCACCAAATTTTTAATACAATGTTCTTAAATAAGTAAATTTTTCAGAGCAATGGGTCATGCCCGGGCCACTTAAAAAGGCTCGGTGGGATGCAGGTTGAATATTGCTGGGTTAACGCATGCTAAAAGAAATATTCTTTATTTTTTTAAAATTTAAGAAACAAGTTTATTAGATTATTTAACATGTTTATTGTATCCAATTAAAAAAGTTAATTACAGAACTTAAATTTTTTTCAACTGAAAATTTGGAATTTAGTATGAATAATATAATTTATCAATTGATTCTACTCAATTTCTCAAATAATGTAAAGTAAAAATAAGCTAGAATACAATATGAAAAATAATAACTAACACAAGTAGCATTTACATATTTCTAATCGATACATTTTTTTCATACTGTTACGAAGCCTCAAAAGAACAAAAGTAAACTTATTAGTTTTTTTTTAATTGTATTTAAATCCCTTCTAAAAAATTGTGTCTTTTTTTCTAATTACTGACAAGATTAAAGATATGCAAATTAAAAAAATTAAACTTCATTTTATTTGTACAAACTGATTTTCATTAAACTATTACTGTAACTTTCAGATAAAAATACTAGTGGATTTCCAGACAAAAAATAAATAAAGCCATATGTTGAATTAATAGATTCTATGAACTGTCTTTTCCATATAAATAAAAATCACACATAAAAAATTTAATCCCCAAACCTCCATTTATAAGGAATAAGTAAATGAGGGGATCATATACTGAAAAATCTTATTTAATAATCTAATTCATATCTCATATCAAGTATGTAGTTTTCCTAAAAAAGTCCTGTACATAAGATTATAATTAATTATAAAGTGATTTAAACATATTTCATAACTTTCAAGCACAGCAAACATTTTCTAAACGAAAAATTAATAATGCATTAACTAAACTCAACATTCCAATTTTAAATTTTTATATACAATCTTACTCTAAACTGCAAACTGACAGTTGCTTCAGTTTGGCAAATAGAAAAGAAAAGAACAATTATTTTAAAAGCTTCCATAGAATTTTACCCTGAAAAGTAATTATTTTCCAGAGGAAATAATTGAAGTCTTTGGTTCTTTAAAATGGAAAAACTAAAATTACATAATAAAAAAAAAAATACAAGGCACTCAAAAAGAAAATGTAAACAACAAACTGATATATGCAAGATCAACTCCAAACATTAATTTATATGAAAAAAACTGATTACAAAAAGAACACGGAACATTAAAAACATAATGCAAAATTTAAAAATACTGAATTTATTTTGATATTAATTCTTTTCTAAAACGAAATTTAACAGAAAAACACATACTTTACTTTATTTAAAGTTTGTATTAAAACACCTGATGCATTTAAAATACAATAAATACTTAGAATAAACTCTTTCCAACTTTATGCATAAAATTTCTTTAAAAAAATAATGACAACACAATGAAGTACAAGTTAAAATTTCTAATCTTGGAAAACATGACACAAGAGGTACAGACTAGGATGTATCAGTTTTTTAGAAAAAATTATAAAATTTGAAAACTGGTTTTTTTTAGTTACAAAAAAAAAAAAAAATCTAAATACTAAAACTAAAATACTGAAGAAAGACCTGAGAAGGTGCCAGAACCCCCTGAATGCAGTGTCCGCACAACATCTGATATGTTGATTAGATATGCAAGTGCACTGTTCAATCAGTTTTTGCGGTGGACCCAGTGTGCTAGTCATCAAATTTAAGGAATGTGAGACTTGTTTTTTCCCCCTTCTGTTTCTATGTAAACAATATACATTGAAATTATTTAGACTAAATTCAGATCATGTGTGTATGGTTTTGTGGCAAGGACTACAGTGTTTATTCTTCTATTATTGTAACTTTTATATTGTTAAAAATATTAATTTTTAAATATTTTCATTTATTTTTTTGGCCAAAAGTCAGTGTCTTAAAATGTCTTTTTCAACCTTTTTGAAATAATTTAAGACACATTATAACTACTGAAATAAAATGTTGAATTGCAAAGAATCCTCCACAAGCAGCCTTAGAAGTCATTTAAAAGCAGTGCATGAAAAGTAACTGATGAAAAAATTATCTGGTATTAGCACAAGTTCACACAAATAACCCAGCATCTTGAACTAATTTAAAAGAAATTGCATCAAGACTTGCTGCCTTGTATGAATTATTAATTAATAGTATTACAACAAGCTCATTTAGATGAGTCATTACAACAACAATGCTATTCCTTACTACAAAGCAAATCTCCGACAATGTGATACAAAACTGTCCAAAATGAAACTAATTGAATTAGAATGAATAAAAAATGACGACCAAGATTTTCTATAATACTAGATGAAAGAACCAGCAAGGGAATATTTAAATATCAGTGTACACCATCTTGACAAAGATTTCTATTTAGGATTTGCTCTACTTGCAAGCTCCAAGACAATGTTAATACTGATTTCCAAGATGCTAAAAAAATTTTGATTTGGATCTAGCAACTGATACAGTAAAATCAACAAATGTTGATGCTGTTGTTATGAAAAAGTTTGGCCAAAATCTCTAAGGATTAATCAACTGAGCTATTCAAATTCCATAAAAAAAATAATAATCCTGTTTAAATAGATGTAATGATATAAAGGACTCGGAAAATCATGAGTCTGAAGTGGGTTTGTGAAAAGTTAAAGCTTGTTGACATGGATGATTATAAAACTCCTATTCTTGTACATTATCAGATAATTACAAAAACTTATTTCTCAAATAAGAAAAATTGGCGAATATTGAAGAAAATTCCTAGTCAGAGTGAGTGAATATTAACGTTGCACTGTTCAGTTACACAAGGGCTTTTGGCGATGGACCATGTAATTTTGAACCATGATCAAGTGACGTGGATGACACCTGAGCTAGCACACCCCTCTCCTAACTACCACACTACATCAACAAGAGAATGTTTGAGCTCTTGACAGATTTAACATGATTCCAAGTCAGAAATAATGTTCTTCAGAATAATGTGAAACAGAAATATGGAAATGATTTAAATCTGATTCTTGAGTGTTAAACAGCATGTAGGGGACATGTTAGAAAGATTTGTACACTTACAAGAATAAATTGTTTTAACTCTGAGTGAGCAATGCTTTTCACATGTGAAATGAAGTAGAAAAATTGTAGAGCTTCTTAATATTTAGGACCAATAATATAAGCAGCCAAAGCCTTAAGCAAATAGGATGTAAATTATTAACAAGTGAAGACATTTGAATTCTTGTTGCAAAAATTTAAAAACTGAAATTAATTTCAAGTTATTACATAGCATAAAAACATAAAGAAAGAATAGGATAAGTAACACTTTTTCTATTTACAAAATACACTTTTTGTACAAAATCTATGAGCAAATTTCTTCTATTAGCTACAAAAATTGCCATTACGAAGTTATCTAGATAGATATTAAGATTGTATAAAGATTACTCTATGGAAAATGCCTAATATAAAAAATACCTTAAGTAATAAAAAAATCAAGATGTCCCTGATAAAAAAATGCTACGGAAATAGTAATAAATGAATATCTGCAAGAACCTGAGGAGAAAGAAATGACTTCTAATTCTCAAACATTAAAGGAGTTTTGGATCTTAAGGCGATATGGTACCCTAAAAATCATCAAACTATCGATTTTTTTTTTATTGGCTTATATGATGCTTTTAATCCTTCTTAATGTGTCTGCAAAATTTCAGAGTTGTATCTATATTTTTTATTCAGTTATTTATCCATTTTTGCTGCATGTCAGTAGACTAAACAAAGCTGCCACGCCCACTTTTCAGATCGTCTGCTAGAAAAGAGCCTGATAAATAAGGAACTAATTTTTTTTTTTTACTCCACGCTGATGAGTGTTTAAACTGAAATGAAAAAATTGTTTTATTTGATTATATGAGAGTTATTCTACTGCGTTTTCTTTGAAGTTCTGTTCCTACAAATTTAACTATATTTTTGTACTCTGTGTTCTGAAGAGTAAGAAAAGTTGCTTTACGACAAGGAATTTGGTGATTTCTCCAAAAAGTTTAAAAGTTAACATGCCTAGGCCTAAAAAACGTACTAAATCTGCCACAACGAAAGCTTTGAAGAGGTGGTTTTCAGATGCTAAGACAAGTTCAGAAGTTTCTCAAAACACTAACTTGAGGTGTGCAAAACTTGAAGAAGAATGCAATACTTTTTCTCGTTTGGATGAAAAATACACTGGTATATCCAGATCTCCAACATACGTCATTATTGATAAAAATGCATTAACAAATCTTTTTAAAAATACTCTATGTAATACTTGCAAAAATGCTTCTTTGCGAGTAAATTTTGGAAGAGCCTATGGATTTTGTGAATATATTAAGGCTTTTAAAATTATGGAAAAAAAGAGTATGAATATTTGTGTACATGTTGTTTATTATAGTAGTATAGAACTGTGCATGAAATAAACTCTAAAATGTGTGTGTAATTTTTTTAAAAATTGTTAAGATAATGTTTTATGAAATATTGACCTTTTTGTTTATATATTCATTATACAAGTATATTCTTTTATTCTTGTAAATTTAAAAAAAAAATTGTGGTAAACAGTTTGAAACAAACTAATTAACATTACATAAAAGTTTCAGATTATTGGAGAAATTTTTTATCATGCTATTTAAGAAATGAAAACTTTAAACTCATTTTTCTCCATGTTGAATTTTTGTACATTCACTGTTATTCAAAACCCTAAGGCTTTTTTGATAATTGAAGTAAGGGTTTGAAACTTTTTATACATGTTCTGAAATGTATGTTTTGTAAAACTGTGCATTGAATTAGCTCTAACATGTTTAGTACTTTTTCTAAAAAATTTCAAAATCAAAATTAATGTTTTTTCGAGAATTTTTGTAAGTTTAACTATAAAAAAATTAATAAAAAATTAAACAGCAGTAGCAGAAAAAAACCCATGCACAGTTTTATGTAGTATATTATAAGGTACTTGGAAAAAAAAATTTGAAAGAAAAGAAACATATTTAAAAAAGCCTTAGGGGTTTAAAAAATGTTTAAAAAAATTTAAAAACTTTAAATTTTACAAACATTTTGCAACAAATTAAAATTTTTTTGTATGGAATTATTATTAAATATTAACCTTTATAAAATACAATTAAAACCAAATATCAAATATTAAAAATAAAAAAAATTTTGTAGATGGTACCATATCGCCTTAAAGGCTATAGATTGAAAAATGGACAATTTAGATTATATATGCCTAATTCAGTAGGAAGTGAGCAAGTGTTTTCTATTTCTGGTAATTTTGCGCCCAAAATAAGAACATGACTAAACACTGTATTTACTTGAATCCAAGCCGCACCCTAAATTCTCAACAAGTCTTTGTGGAAAATGAAAAATAGAGCAATTACAGGTCCTAAACTATTTTACACTAATTGCCTCGCCCAACACATTTTTATTTAATTCGATTCTAAGCCGCAATCGATTTTCAGTAGCTTTAATATTGGAAAAAAAAAAGTGCAGCTTAGATTCGAGTAAATACAGTAATAAATCCATTGACATTCTAGGCCTTTTGAATGCATATTTTGCTAAGTTTAAATAAAGAAAAAAAAAAGTATACTCATAATTTTAGATAAAAATAAAACATTTGTTGATTTCTGTGATTTTTAAGGGTTGTAATTTTAGAAATCTGTTAAATTTCTTTATTTCAATAATTTTTGAATATTTGCAAATGTACTTAATGTTTTCTTTTTTCATATTTTTAAATATAACTAAGAATAAAAAAATTAAAACTTATTTTAAGCTGTAATTATGTCATGTTTTTTATCCGTAAGAATTCAAATCCAACTTAAACCGGTTTCATAAAAAAGTTAAAATACATATAAGTTTAAAACGTAGCTTTTTTCATAAGCCCACATACAGACTGTATGCAATTAACAGTACATTGTCATCCAGATTTCATCTTTTCAGCTTGCACATTGAAAAAAATTGGTTATCTCAATGGAATATTTAATTTAATCTGAGTCATCAAGGGGCAAATGTTATTTAATGAATCATTTTTTTTAATTCTACAGACTATTTGAGATTTTATTATTATAACAATTCTTAGCACATATCTGACAAATATATTGTTACGTAAATCCGGGTTTGAGGATTTTATACAAATCAGTCACAAAGTATAAGTCAGTTCTTTAAGAGGGATGAAAATTTATTGACGAAAATCCAATCCTTGAGTTAAGCAGCAATATTCACAGAATAAATCCCAGAATGTCTTCACACCTTCCACAGCACTCAAACACAATTATCAGTGTTTAGAATACAAGTATGTAAAGGATTATTCATAAGCACAGCCGAGCTAATCGGTAATCAAAACAATGCTCCCTACTCGCTGGTTGAATCAAGACTGACCAGTTGAGGCTAGCACGGCTCTATTTATATACCCTGTGGAAAAAAACTTCCAGAAAAATCCGCAAGCATTATAGAGCGTGAAATTAGTGGCGAGATTAGTAAAAGAATCCATAGGGTCCCAAACTCGTCAACCTGGTCGTTAAATATGATGCCAACTTGGCTCTATCACCAAGATTTTGGCAAGTTCTCATTGAATCACCACTATAGCGTAAGGAATGGCATTGCTTATGAATATTATAATTTTAACATAAAATAAATATATCATAGAGTAATATAAATGCATTACACATCCAAATACAGATTATTTACACTATTTACACAAAATTCGTAACAATATATATTCAATAATTAAAGTCAGAAATCAATGTTTATAGTCTCTTTTTCAGTTTGAGAATCTCTAACATTGTCATTTATTACCAGTAAAATGATTTTTTAATATCATTTTAAAGTAATCTTAGATCACTTTTTAAAATTCTACAAGCTATTTTATAGGTTGTTTTTAGTAATTTTTTTGAAAATCGTAACTATTTGGATCATAACAATGGTAGTTGTTAAAGATAAATATTTATATCAAAAATATATATATTTATTGTTGTCCCAAAAATATTTGATATTTATTAAGAGATAATAATTATTGCCAATTTGACAAATAATTCATACATTGTTTTGCAGCAAAAATAAGAAAAGTGAAAGGAAGCAAAATGTTCCGAGTCTATATATTAATAGAATACATAGCACAGAATATAATTTAAATCATTACAATTTTAATAAGTAAGGAATACTTTAAGATAAATAGCAGAAAGTATTATTAATTTTATATACAATTAAACTTATTTGAAGAAACTATGTAACTTCTTTCATAAATGATATATTCTTGTGTTTTCATATGGAATTAAACAATTTTTAGATAATTATAACTGATAAAAAAATTTTAAGAAACACATTAAGGAAAATATAATACAGCAAATCACTCACATTTTCAATTGATGGAATTCCCATTGGAGAATACCACGGACTTGTATTCACATATCTGAAAAGAGAAAAACAAATGTATAAAAAAACAGCATATTTCACCATTATAAACAATACTTGAAGTTATAAGAATGGATGGTAAATCTCTGTGTCATTGGCTGTAACTTCATTTTAAAAAATATATAAAAAAAATAAATAAATTACATTATTTTTTAATGGAAGTTTATGATTCAATAAACCATACAAGTACAGGAGTACCTTGCTTAGTATGGCTTCAATCAGTGTGGACCTTGCTATAGTAAGTAATATGAGTAAAAAATTTTAATAAGTAATTATTGATTCACTATTGTAAAGTTTGAGGAGATTCTGAACCAAAATATTCCCACACTAATGCTTTTTAAATATTAATATTAGAAATTCTTTTTTATTTATTTTTATTCTTCTTCAGTTCAGCATGAAATTTATTTCCAAATGGTATATGAGCATGAAAGAGTTCATTTTCTAAAAGCATGCAAAGTTAAAAAGCATTAAAAGTTCAAAATGTCAAAAATTTTAGATGTACAAACTTGAAACACCTTAATCCATGAATATGCAAATGCTAACACGTGAAAATGATAAATTTTCAGAGGAAAAATTTCATTTATAACTAATTTGCATATTTAGATCCATATCTTCAGTTTTTATGCAAATTAAAAAAATATACACACACAGATTATGTTTTTTAAAAATATACAAGTAGAAGTACAGATTCAAAATTGCACAGTTTAAAAAAATTCATTTTTAAAATTGAAATTTAAAGAGGTTTAATTGAAATTGAAGCTTGTTTTTTCAATTGAAATTTAATAATAATAAATTTTTCATCATAAAAACCTATCATTATTATTACATTAATCTTTTTATAAATAATTATAATATAAAAATTATTTTAATTCTTAAAAAATGAATATTACATTAAATTATTTGGATTGGCAATTACAAACTATTAAAATTCAAGCAAGTTTTTTTTTTTTTACAACACGCCCCCCCCCCCATTTATTACGATGTAATCGGTTATGCAATGCTCAAAATCTTAAAAAATTACTTACTCATTCCAGAAATATTCAAATGTATCTTGGGAAAGAGGTAAAGATTCCTGTGAAGAAAGAAACTCATCGGAACTTTTGTCACCCATTCTCTAAAAAAAAATTATTACAAAGTAATAAGTTTTTTTTCTCATTAGTTTTTTCTTTAAAAAAAAACTTACCTTTGAAATACTTACTTAATTGTAGTGATCAATTAGCTTTCAGTTATCAATTAATATACAAACATTATCAGGATTAAAATGAAATACATTCTACAGGACATAATATTGTAACCCTTTCAAATATGTATATACATGAAACTTTCTCAGAAACAAAAGAAAAAGTAAAAGAAACTTAAATATATATTCAGTGACACAACAGCCCATGAGGGCCAAGGTCTACTGAACCTATCTAAGTTTACATGACCTTAGGCACTAGGATGTATGTGCAGATATTTCGGTCAAGATCAATCTGACACAAAAACCCCAGTGTTCAGTTCTCAAGCAAGCTTAGTACTCATTTATCGACCCACTGAAGGAATGAAAGGCCAAGTCGATTTTGCCCAGCCCGGAATTTGAACCCTGGACCTATGGTACGAAGCATGATATACTACCACTCAGCCACTAGGCATATAAATAAATAAAATTGGTAAAATTCATATATTAACTAACTAAAATGTAGAAGTAAAAGGTATATTTCTATCCACTTAAACACAAAGAAATATCTAATATTCTTCCATATTACAAAAAAACAAAACTAAAAAAGTACTAAAAAGTAAAATTTTCTAATGAGTAATTTTGAAACAGAATTTTAGCTATCAAAGCATTAAACATAAAGCTCATTACAATCAAGCTTAATAGAGTGCTCTTGCCTCAGTTTCTTCAGAGTCTTATTTCCTCCATTTGCCATTTCAAAAATTACGTATTCAATCTTGCATTCTTTTTTAAAAAGTGCCATAACAGGCACACACAAAAATGATACTGGTAAATAACACTGGTAAAAAACAAGTTTTTTAAACATGGGTTTTCTTTCAAAACTTTGCATAACTTAATTTTTTTTTAAGAACAAAAAAGAATGTTAAGTCAAATTGAATTTATTCAGTAATTAGTTTTAATAATTTAATTTTATGAGCAGATAGTTGAATTTGTCAGTTTCAATATTCAATTGTTTCACGTTGTAAACAATTGGAATTATGAGAAAAATTTAATATTTTAAATAATTAGTTTTAATCAATTAAATTTTATAAATTATATTGTCATCCAAAACAATCAAGTATAAAAAAGTTTAACTCAATTGAGTGCTTTAAAATGAGAGAGAAAAGCTTTTTAAAGTTTCAACCCAGACATAGTTACAATGTGAATCGAAGAAAACCCATTCAAAATCATTTTATTTCTTCTTTAAAATGGTTCTACATTTTTTACAATTAAATCAAATTCAATTAGATTAGTTAAACTTACCTCATTTGTTAAATATCCTCTCTCTGTCTCTTTCATCTATATTACACAAGGTGTGGCAATTAAATAACTGGACTAGACTTAAAAATTAGGTTTATTGAAAACAACACACAAATATCATTTAGTCCCTTTCGACATACTTTCCTTCCCTACCAATACATAACTGCATACAAGTTTTCAACAATTCAAAATAGTGCTGTAACTCGTAAGGTATCACCATTTTCAAAAAGTCTGTCGTTTTTGCCTTCCCCTCTTCCATACACTGAAAATGTGTTCCTATCAATGCATTTTTTACTTCAAGAAACAGATCGAAGTCGCATGGTGCAAGATCTGGCGACTACGGTGGGTGTTCGAGCACATTAATATGTTTGTCCACCAAGAACTGCTTCAAAGAGAGCACGATGCGCACTGGAGCGTTATCTTGGTGCAAAATCCCCGTGCTGTTGTTGTTCTGCAGATCTGGCCTTTTCTTCCTCACTCTTTCTCAAAGCTCTTTCTCTGGACCTCAAAGTAATACTGCTGTTTTACCGTTTGGTCTTGAGGTACCCATTCAATCATGATGATGCCATTGATATCGAGCAAAAACGATGAGCATGACCGGTTTTTTATGCCACAGACAGATCAGAACGTTCATTATCTCCAACAAACTCCGATCTTCTGAAAATTGTTTGTGCCATTCAAAAATTTGACTTTGTGGTGGGCAATTATTTCCAAACACCTCTTTTAACAATTTAAAATACTTAGTTAGAGTTGTTTTTTAAATTTCCCCAGGAAATACAAATCTATGTGCAGCTCAATTTTTAAGTTTATCATGATTGCAGCACTTTGATACAATGCCTTACTTAAACAAGAATGAAAAACAAACTGAATTAGATAGAGGGATTGAATAACATGCCACCAACACTGGGAGGATTAAGGTAAATTATATTCCATTCCCACTCCTCCACACCAAGCCTAATGGCTAGGGCATGCGCAGTCCGGGAATTTAATTGTCACACCTTGAATATCATTACAAAGTTTCAGCTTTATTTAGTGTTTAAAACGAACCTTATGATATAAATTTTAAAGAAATCAAAGGAAACTCAAAGGGGAAAAGTTATATATAACCTCAGATGCAGAATTTAACAAATGAAAAATGGTTTAAAAAATCTTCTTGCACATAACTTCAGTCTATTTAAGAACAACTTTTGAATCTTACATTTTAGACATCAAATTAATATATTTTGCTTACATTTCTTTTCATTAGGAAGGAAAAGGATTTCACCAATCTGTTAATTGTTATAAAACATACAATATTTCTCTAATAATTAAACTTTACAAATGAAATTGTTTATTTCAATTTATTATCATATAACCAATGTTTTTGCATTCACAAGGAATATGGCTAATCACTAAATTAAATATTAAAATAGATCTTTCTAACTATTTTCAAGATCAAAAATTCCATTTGATGAAGAAATAAATGGTAATGAGGGGAAAACCAAACTTGATTCATTCACAAAAAATAAATTTTTAAAATAAAATCACACTGACATACATTTTAATAAATTTAAACTTCATATGAAGCACATATGAAAACTTCCATCTAATGCATAATAGAATGATTTTTAGATTAGAACGAAAGGAGAATAAAATGTTCTGCATATAGCAAACATAGAAAAAAACATCAAAACAAAACATTTTAATACAATTGATTTTTTTGAGAATAAAGAAAATTGAAAGGAGGAAAAAGAAAATGGATTAGGAAGCAGTCCAAAATATGCACTCAAATAGCTGTATAATTTTTTTAATGTTTATTTAGATATAAGAGATACTGTTTCTGAATTTTAATTTTAAATAGTATACTTCATAAAAAATTTTACAACATTTATATTAATTTTTATTTTCTATTAATTGACATAAAATTTTTAATGAGAGACATTCATGCTAATATGTAACTTTAAACCAATGCAAAATACCAAATGATAAAAATCTTTCCATAATTCCTTTTTTATTACATTTTTAATACTAAATATCTTATTGAAAATTACAAAACAAATTAATCTTTTTTAAATAGAAATAGGTTTTATTTGCTTATCTTTTAAGCAGCTTTAATTAAAAAATGATTCACATAACTTATACTGTATAAAAAAAATATGTATATAATCTGAGAATATAATTTAAAAAAATTGATTATCACACATAGAAATACTGGAAGAGTTACAAAAAAAAAACACTTACAATTTTTAGCTAAAGATTTTATATTTTTTAAATTTGAATCTATATGTTCCAGCTACTGAAAACTTACATGTTGCCAAATTTTTAAGAAGTTTTTGTACAGCAGTTTAAGGTGTAGACTGAGGTATTTTATTTTATCAGATTCTTTAATTTAAAGCTTATTTTTCAAAAATGTGAACAAAAGCGATATCTGATAGGTGTAACTGAGTGGTCTTGCCATTCAACAAATGCTTCACTTCTGTTTTCATTAACACTCAACCAATCATTGTAAGGTCAAATGATCATCAAAATTTTTAAAATTTTGCTTTTAATTTCTTGTATACAACATTGCTGTAGCATAATGTAACTTATTGATTTTTCTTATAATATACATAGCCCACTTTTTAATATTCAAAATTTATTTACAGTTTATTTTCTAAAAAAATACATAGTCTATCTATTAATTTTTCAACTGCAAATACAAATAAATATACAATTAGATAAACATTTACATTTATAAATAATGGAAGACATCACCATTGGATATATATTTCATAAAAAAAAATTTCTTCAATAGACAGTGATTATTTAAAAAATGAAAACAGAGCAAGTGAAAATTATATTTATAAATACGAATTTTTATACATATAATAAATATCTTATATTAAAATTGCATTTATAAATACATTTCCATGAGAACTACATTTGTGAATATGAAATGCTATGACAATTAAATACACAACAGAAAAAGTCTATATGAATGTAATAGGTAGAGATATTCTCCATCTTTTACAAGTATGCAGTTGATCTAATTATGCTGCATAATTAGCAGAACTAATTATTGTATGAACAATATTTCTCTTAGTACTGAATATTGAGCATTCATTTAAATGTAAGAAAAATGATAGTACATTCCAGGGAAAAATAAATTTCTTCCCAAAAAGAATAGATTAAATGTTTAGAATACATGTTTTGAGTGAAGAAACAATAAAAATTGCTACTTCTAAAGAACTTTTAATATCAAAGCCACAATGTAAAGGTCCATCATGAAACAAACTAAAAAATTTCCAGTTTAATCAAATATATCAGCATAAATCTGAGCTTAATTATCAAACAATAGTTGAACAAATTTTGGAATCAAATTTATAAAACCATAAGCTGACTTTGTCCTGAAACTATAAATGAAATGTAATTATCATGATTTAAGTATTTTGTAAAATGTCCTGAATTTCTAGAATAATAAACTTAAGACTCATACTTTTACAAATAAATATTTAAACAGTCCTTAGTGAATTCTGAGAACAATGAAAGCAAATTCTAAATTCAAAACAAAAAGAGTAAGTTTCTTTTATAAATTTTGAACAAGCTTGCAAAAGAAAATATAATTTTAACTGTAATATGTGGATAGTGGTGGCACTATACATTTAGGATGCATGGTTAGCAACCAAAAAAGTAAACAGAAATTTTAAGTCCATACAGGGAAAAAGAGAATCCTTAACACATCAAAAATAAAATTTAAAACAGGTTTTAGAAGAGTTTAAACTTTATGAAATATAATTTTTAGAAAATTTATTACTTTTTTTATAGTTTTAGATTACACTGAGCTTACCCATAAAATTGACTTATTTACAATAAAATGGAAAAATGAAAAGACTAAACAAATGAGTGTCTCATGAATTCAAGCTGAAACCAAAGGATTGGAGATTCACATCTATTTTGCTCTCCTACCTAGAAACTATCTTTTTTTAATTATGGTATTGTGATAAAAAGTGGATTCTTCTCAGAAACTACAGCAAAACAAATTAAAAAAAAATTGGTGTACATTTTGTGTTCTAGCTCTGGAACGTTCATTATTCCTTCATGAGGTCTGAACCATCTACGAAAACAGAAGTTTATGTACAATTTTTAAGAAATGAAAATATTAGCCAAGTTATATTTCATTTTTTTAAAAATTGTGCCAACAAAGGAAACTGATCAATCGATGAATTCTAATGATGTTGTTACAGGAGTCACATTTGGAAACAGCTGCCCATCCGGTATAGTGGTTAGTGGTGCTGACTGCTGTGCCTTGGTGTCTGGGTTTGAATCCTGGAGAAGGCATGGATGTTCGTAAATGTATAGTGCCTTTGCAGCATGGGGGTACTCTAAATAGCTGTCAAGTCGAAAGTCATCTTGTGAGGTTGGTGGAAGGGGGAGACGCCTGACCATCCTCAGGGTGTTCTCTCTCAAAATTGGGGTGGAACACCGAGCAAAATCGTACTGTAACCAACATGGTGCTCAAAGCTATGGCTAACGACAGGTGTAAAAATCTAGACCCTAGCTGCGATTAATTGTCAATCAGGTGGCATAAGTAACAACAACACATTTGGAAACTTTTAGTCCCCAACCATATACACCAGATCTTTCTTACGTTGACTACCAATTCTTTAGAAATTCAAGTGATTTTTATGTGTGAAAATTTTCCATTCATAAGTTCTATTTCATGTTAAATAATTCAAAATGTTTGAATTTGCAATTACTTTTAAATAGGAATGGGTCAGTAATTCCACATATTATAAACCTTATATCATTCAGATTCGCCATTGGTTCCTCCTCCTAGTGGCCACACCTTCCCAACCCCCCAAACCAAGAACACATCGTAAAGCTCCCTTAGTTCAAGATATCCAATCCCCAAAGATGTCGAGATGTAGATGAAACGTGTACAGTACTGAAAAAATGAAAGCATGGTGCCCAAAGCTATGGCTAAAGATAAGCATAAAAATTTAGCTTCTTGCCACAATGAATTACCATGAATGAGTATTATAAATGATAAAATAAAATGAATTGAGGATGTAACTTTTAATTTATGAAATAGATATTCCATAAGTTATGCTCTAAAAAAAAGACAACTGAATTGATACAATCATGGAAAGGAAAACTTCACAAAAAGTTATAATTTTTTCTGAGTTAATTTTGAGCTTGACAGTTTTGATTGTTTTATCGATATGTTTACAATACTTTTTCAAGTAAAATTTCATACTTTTTTTTCAAAAAAATAAAAACACATCTTATTTAAAAAGTGAATTTTTTTATTAATTTTGCTCGCACAACCATCAAGATTAAATTGCTCAATATTTCCTGAAAATTAAACGTTTTTCAACTACAGCAAATACAATGCAATTTCTTTGAACATATTTACCTATCAAATCTTCTTTCTTTATCAAGAGAAATACTTGATTCTGCCACCTATTTTCTGAACAGTGAAAAATCTCAATTAGTTCTGTGAAAAGAAAATTTTTAAGTTGACAATATTTGAGAAAGAGATTTAGAAAGAAATTTTCAATTCTGCACCTTGTACTCAATATAAATATAATTTATTCAGACTGAAAATTTTGTTTTTAACATGCTATTCACATTTCTTTTTACTCAGTAAAAAGAACTTAAATTTGAATACAAAATCAGAAGTAAATTATATTTATATGGTTACTTTTCTAATCTTAATGAATATTTGTTAAAAATTTTAATGCAAGAGGACTCCTTTAAGAAGTAGTTTTAAAAGGCAATAAACAATTTTAAATTCTTATATTATTCTGTTCACTGCTACTTACTCTGTTTTATGTTACTTAACTTCTAATAAAGCTCTTTTAAAAACATTATCAAAACATTTGTGATTTTATTTACAAAAAAAAAGTCAGGTTAATATGAATAATGATTTCGTGCATGAGAATGAAAGACTGCATAATACAAAAATATAACAAAGAAAAGAATTCACTTTTCAAAATTTATTTTGGTAAATTTCAATAAAAATAACTATTTAATAGGATATAA
Organism: Trichonephila inaurata madagascariensis; assembly: GCA_019973955.1. NCBI lineage: Eukaryota > Metazoa > Arthropoda > Arachnida > Araneae > Nephilidae > Trichonephila > Trichonephila inaurata. The sequence continues at coordinate 12,089 of BMAV01016673.1, read as the reverse complement.
TTCTAAAAATTTGAGTTATGTGCTTAAAAATTTGAATTATGCTATAAAACTCAAAATTAAAGGAACTTAAAAGTTTTAATTCCCAAGCTTTAAAGCAGACTGTTGAATTGTTTCTTAATGTAGACGAGAGGCTGGGAGTATTTATGACTGCTCCAAGTGATGCAAACTACCAACGAGTAATTGAAGCAGGTGCATTGCCTCTTGAACTTCGGGCAATAACTGAGGCTCTTGATCTATATGAGACTTTCCCTATTCTAGAACAGGCTAACGGTCTTGTCATTTTCTGCAACTCAAAAGCAGCCCTACAGGCAATTGTAAATGAAGGTTCAAGGATTACTGAAAAGATTTGCTCTTGCCTGTTTAGATCACAGGAGTTAGAAAAAATATGCTTCCTCCAATGGTTACCTGCACATGTTAACATTACAGACAATGAAAACGCAGATAAACTGGCAAAAGAAGCTAGAAATCTTAATAATGACAACTTTATCAACATTACTTTATTAGATGCAAATGCTGTTGCAAATTTCAAACTGAGAGAGAAATCAATTCCAGTAAAGCATCCAATCTGTAATATAAGTGGAGGCCACCTTATAACAAAAACTATTGCTAGGCTAAGAACAGGCCATTACAGAGGAATGAAGTTTGATAGGGATGGTAGATCTTATAGGAATTGTGATAACTGTTTAGATACAGAGCTAACACCTGCTCATATTTTTGACTGTCCAGCTATTCTTACTGCAGTACAAAAAATAGGGATCCTCTTTTCATCAACAAATCTCTATGTGGACAATATTGAACAGATTGCCAGAACAGTCATTTGGGCCCATGGTACTATCTGATTTGGTCCCATCATGGATATGATATCATCATGCACACAAGATCATGAGTGTCGCACAATCTATATACACACATTTTCTAAGGTTCATAATTGAACAGGTTCTTACCCTAATTATAGAACTTTTGGATGACAAAATATATTTGTTCATTATTCAACAATATATTTTAAGAAATATAACTGGATTGATTAATGAGGAATATAATTATATTTAAAATTTAGAAATTAAACATGGTACATTGGTATTTAAATATATATTCTGCTTTGGTATAAATCCAACTTATTATGCCTTGTTTTAAACAAAACTTTTGTGATACAATTTATGCACATCAAATGATGTACAACTATATTTTCAATTAACTGTGCATGTGTGTGAATTCATTTTATATAAACACCCAGATAAAATTTTGGAAGGATGGCTTTACAATCATACATTGTACATCTCAGATTGACAAAGAATGCAGTAAGCAAAAAACATTAAAACCTGTTTAAGAGGAATTATGTTACTAGAAACAGCAACTGAAAAGGAAGTTGAGACTATGTCTTTAAGTGAAGGTAATTCTCTCTGGTTGATTAATCTTTTCCAAATAAATTGCTCTTATTTTAAATGAATAAAATTAAATCATACTAATTTAATACAGTAACGCATATTTTTATAAGTTCATTAAATTGATGTAGATGCCAAGATCCTAACAAAATGTTAAAAATATATGCACTACAACTGCATACATTTAAAAATTAAAGAGAATTCAGGGCATAAAAATGAAAATTTAACATCCCATTAAAAATTTTAATTTTAAGTTAAATATACGAAAATGTTTTTTGAAATGTAAAGCTTTTTCTACTTAATTCTATTGAGAGAAAAAATTATTTATTTAAAAATAATTTGAAGAAACTATTCTAGTCAAATTTAGAATATATTGCACTGCATTCAAGATTACTCAAATATGTTACTCATTCTTTATTTCCTATACTTGAGAGAGATTTAATATTTTTAATGTTAGACACATATAAAATTTAATAACCTTAAGACCATAATGTTGTGCTACATCTTACTTTATATACTATATTTGTAAAGGTTATACTATTTATAAAACAAAGAAAAAAATCCTTTATAAATTTAATTCAAAAAAATTGTATTCAATAATTATATTTTAAATGCCCAAAAAATGTTTTATTTTAAACTACAAATCAGATATTTTGGTAAATTTCACTTTTTACCAATTCATAAACCCATTTTAAAACACTATATAAATTGATTTTTAGTAAAAACAAAAGCATATATATAATTTTGTACGAAATGTTAAAGAAAATTTTAATTTTTCTATTTTTTTATTCTGTATTTTAAGGTATTTCCTAAGATCAAGTTATCTTGGAAGCACAATTTACTTTAAGGAATAAAAAAAGATACACATTCAAATTTTTTGTTTCTTGTATGTAAAAATTATAAGTACAAAAACTTTTAATTATTTTATTAAAAAATACTTAATTGAGGGGGAAAAATAGAAAAAATTTCACGTCAAAATAAATTATATTATTTGAGTACAAGATGCAAATGTCAAGAGGGAAAATAAGAAAAGTTAAATGTTTTATCAGGTTTTATAAATTCTTATTAAAAATATTTATCAAAATATTTGTACACATTTTCTCTTTAAAGTTTAATTATTCTTCAAAGAAAATTAAAGTTAAAAAAGAAAATTTTCAATCAGATAATATGCATAGACGTAAAATTAAATAATTATGATTTTTAAAAAATGAAGGAATCCTTTTTACATAATTCAGATAAAAATTTTAGAGATAAAGAAATAGTTTTTTATTCCATCATTTCCAATTTTTTTACTGTTCTTACCTCTACTCTAAAACAATAGATTTATTGGAATAATTTTAATGAATACCAACAACAAAAAAATCCCAGAAAATGACGAAAAATTGTTGCAGGTAATGATATTTGTTTTTTCATTGAACTGATAGCAACATTTTGCAATTTGTTGACTGTGATTTCAGCCTCCTGGATACTTAATAACCAGAAACTCTAATAAAAGAGACCAAGATATCAAATATCTTTGAACACACATAGGTATCTACAGGAAATTTGCAAGAAACCAGTACATATATAAAGCAAGATCAGACCAAAAAGAGAGATATATATTTCTCATTCTTTTCTCAAATATCTAAAAATCAAAAACATAGAAGGTTTTTTTCTTTAACTATAAGTACTGACATGACAGTCCTGAGTGAGCCCCATAACAAAATTCTTTGAGAGTCCTTAATAATTTACAATCATTTGTTTATAAATGTTGATGCCCTCTAACTTGGGGGTCCCTGTATTATTGATATGACAGTAGCTATGCCCCTGGCAATAAAACATATCAAATTTCATAGTCTTTCTTTAGAGCACCATTTTAATGTTAATATCATTTTTTTTTAAAAAAAAATAATAAATTTCAAAAGAAATTAAAAAAATTCTAGATTTTATATATAAATATGTATACACACAGACTCAGTGAGAAACTTTCATGGGGGATTGGAGGGGGGATATCTTATTTCAAGTCGTATCTCAACATTAATTTCAATTTCACTGGTTATTTTCAAAGAGAAAATAATGTTTATGTGGAGTACAAGGCTTCAGATTTTAATTTTTTACTAAAGGATGTATAAAAATAAAAATTTTATTTCATGAGAAATGGTCCATTTAAAATTCCAGAAATTAAAAAACGCAAAAAAAAAAAAAATTGATACATTTAATTATTCTTATTTTCAGCAATCACTAACCACTTAGGAGATAAAAATAAGAAAATTTTACTTACAGTAAATTCAAAGAAAAAGACTAAGTATAAAATTTCAAATATACATACCTTTACATGAATTAATTGTATCATATGAAACTAAAGAATTGAGACATACAGTGTACAATTGATACAAAACAATTAAAAGACTTCAAATTTATCTTCATCAGACTGCAATATGTTCAAGCATATTTAAGGTGCTCATTTAAGGTATTTCGATTCATTAGAAACAAAAAATTAGTTTTGAAAACAAAAAGAGTTAAGAGTAAAAAACTTCCTTTTTTAATTAAAAGAGAAAAGAAAAACTATCAAGAAATTTATAAAAAACAATTATTAAAAATGATTTAGGATTTTTATATTAATTATTGCATAATTACCGTATTGACTCAAATCCAAGCTATACCCCAAATTTTCAACAAGTCTTTGTGGAAAATGAAAAATAGTGTAAAATAGTTTAGAACCTGTAATTGCTTTAATTTCCCCATCCAACACATTTTTTTAAATTCAATTCTAAGCTACACCCAATTTTCAGTAGCTTTAATATTAGAAAAAAAATGTGGCTGAGATTCGAGTAAATACGGTAATACACTTATTTTTAAACAATTCAAATTTAGCATGATTATACATAGATATGTTACCTAACAGTTTTCAAAACATTTCGATAATTATTACACAAGAAATAATCCTTTCATGTTTTGCTAATATTCTTTTATTTTATAAAAATAAGTAAACTCATTGTGTTTATAGAAAATGTTTTATTCTTTTATTTTATAAAAATAAGTAAACTCGTTGCATTTATAGAAAATGTTTACAGGATTCTAATATGCTACAAAAGCTCTTTTTGAATATTTAGAACTACAGCAAAGCTTTTATCAAATTTCAATATTAGGCATATTATCATTTAAAACTTATAATCTTTCATTATTCTTGCACAATTGTAAAAATTATTCCTTTTCAAAAATATGTGTGTAATATGCTAACACATTTACAGACATTTAGTTTAGGGACACATGCCATTTAGGCAAGTAGAGATGCTTATGCCACTATGTCCACAAATGTGTTAAAGACTATCATAGAATTTCCTTAAAACATTTTGTTACTGCTAAGGCAATTTATTGAGAAAAAAAGCTATCATAAAACAGTTGACAAAATCACCATTGTATCTTGAAATTATCTAAAAAATAACAATTTGATTATAGTAGCGAGTAGAAATAAAATACTATTGTATATTAAACAGAATACATCAATAATTTTAATAGACTTCATAAATACGATTGGACAAAAAGTTTCTAGAATTGAATACAAAAGAAATTTTGTATAAATGTATGGATTCCTCATTTCTATTATCCTAAAATATTTCTGTATTAAATAGATTGAATTTTAATGCATAATAAAGTTTTTAATTCTCATAAAAAATAAAAACCATTTGATTTTTTAAAAAATTTAATGAATTAATTTACGTTATATATTTATTGTAAACAGAAAAGTTTCTAAAGAAAACAGTACAAGTATAATGAACGTAAAAAGCTTTGAAATGCATAACAAAATTGATACAAATGCTGAAAATATAGTGTGTTAATTTTTATTTCAAATAAAATGTATTATTTTTCAATATTAAATACACAATTTCTCTTTTTAAGAAATACAACAATAATTATTATCAATTATTCAAAATTTGTAATGTCTAACATTTTTTACTAAGTTCATCATGGTTTGATAAAACTTAATAGCTAATAAATTCTAATTTAGAAGAATGAAATTCAAAGAAACTGGCTGCCAATCAAATATGAGCTAACATTAAAAAAATTGAAAAAAAATCAAATATACTATATTATTAATCTTAACAATATAGTATTCGATATTTAGCACTTTTTATGTCATATCCTTAACAAAAAATGTTCACTATCATTAAGATATTGCAATTAATTTAGATAATAGAATATCTAGCAATTAATTTCTTTCTACTGTGATGCTAATAAAAGGTTTTCAATAATTTTTTATGTTAATAGTTCCTGTGATTTTCAGAGTATAAATAATTTTTTATTTGAAAATAAGTTGCTTCCTATTTTTATGTACACAATGACTGTTAATTATGGAATTAATTAGGTTGTGAAATTATTTTTTTCAAATAACTATTTTGCATGAATTCACAAATTTAACTTGATTCTATTATCAGTCTTATTTGAATTTTTAAAGCAAAATATTGCTGTAGAACATTAAATCCAAAATAAGTCACAACATATCATACAGTAGTTCTATACATAAGGACCATTAGCATCCTGAGTGGACCCTGTATCAAAATTCCTTGGAGCCTATCAAAAGCCATTAGTATTTTGGATTGTTTTGATTATACATGTGGGCCGAGGGCATGGGGCCCCGTATCATTCATATGGCTGATACAGCGGTAGCTATGCCTTTGATAAGAACTTACTAATTACTTTTATAACAGCAAAAGTGAACAAGATCTCTTAGAAAAATAAACATAGAACTTAGACTGCCTATTAAATACATACCCATTTTTTCAAAAAAACTGCACCTATTTTGGAAATTCCTTAGACATTTCAATGCTAATTTTATAATTGAAAAACTGAATTTTATGCAAGTTTTAAATTAGTAACTTATCAGTAATATTTTTAACAGATATCTTAACTATTTTTAATGTTTGGAGACATACATATATATTCTAATTGAATGATTAATTGAAAAAAAATCTAAAATTCCCTAACTGTTGGGAAAAAAAGGACTATTTTCATGTTTTCTCTTAGTTTACTCAAATGCCAATTCTTTATAATTAGATTAGTTTGTAGGTACAAGCTTACCAGTGGCGTAACAGAACACTAGGGCCTCCCTGCAAAGCCAGGTTTTGGGCCCCAATTGGATTTCACAAAGGTAAGACTTTGGACCCCCCTAGAATCCTAGCCCCCCCTCCCAACAATGTGGGGGTTGTATGTTACGCCACTGAAGCTTCCATGTAAAAATGTTCTTTTAAACATAACTTATCAATGTTTTTTGAAAGAAATTCTGAACTATTCAAAATGTAACTGTCTAATTGCATTAAATTTTGGATATTAATAGGAAATGAAAGTTGTAAAAATCTTATAAAGTAAAAATATGGATGCCTAACTTAAGCTCCATGTGGCCTAAAGTAATAATGAATGAAACTGAATAAAAAAACCTTTAACTTACAAACTTTATTTGGTTGCAAACAAAAAATAGTTTGTTCTTTAAAATAAGATTTATAAAATTGTTCCCAAATAATAAATGTATATATATTTTCATTTTCTACAAGCATGCTGATATGTAATTCACTATGCAAGTAATTATTTCTTGAATGAGAAATGAATGATGGTATCCTATTCTTTACAATCATATCTGTGTCTCGTAAGTAAGTAAAAATTTACAATGGATATTTCGAATAATAGTACACCAATTAATGCTGTACAAAGGTAAGTTAAATTGACATTAAAAGTAATGCAGTAATGTATATTTGCCATGATTTGTCAAGTAAGCAAAGATTATTGATAATATATATATTTCTTCTTTTAACAATAGAAACTACATACCTTTATAGTCACTTACACAAGACAAGTAAATACACCAAGATTTATTTTTCAATGAATTATTTTGGTATTATTTGGTTTGAGGAAGAAGTAATTTTCTCAACAAATGATAAACACAACTCTAATCTCTGTGCCTAGACAGTATAGTAACACTTTTAGCATCAGTATTTGGCGAATGCCACCTATTTAAACCTTACTTTTGAATAATAAATCTTTTTTACAATGGTAACATAATTTACTTTTCAGGAGTAAGATGGTAAAATTGAGATAGAATGTTGAAAAGATTTTGATTTACAAAATGAATTTAATCATTGAATTAAAAACAATTTGGCAGTAAAAGTTGGCCAAATTACTTGGCACTTTTAGTATACTAAACTACTCAATATGAATTGAATATGTGAAATCAAGATATAAAATGTTTCTAACTACATATATATAGGTATAGTTTATATATTAAATTGCTATAATTCTTACTTAATGCAATAAAATATGTAAGAATATAGCAATACACAGCACATATCAAAGTAGAATAACCACAGTAAATGTACATCTTGAAAAACTAATGCATCCATATTTAGTTCAATGGAAGTAGTTTGCACCTCTTAGAAAGAATTATATCGAACATTTTAGCTCCAGTTTTATTCATCATGATATATAAATATATATATATATTTTTTATAACACTAAGAGTTTGCCAATGTATTATGGTTCGCATTTAACTTTGACCTATACTGTCTTGTTATATTTTTATTTATTGTATTGTTTTAAGTTACATTTATAGCAATTTAGTATGTGATTAACAATGATATACTTATATCTTTGTATCTTACTTGAAATTAAAAAATAAAAGAATTAATGATATTTGAATTATTTAGCAATGCCAATTATATATTCCCCACTTTTTTTCTTTTTTTTTTTTGTGCCTTAATTATTGCCCTAAATATAAGTGTATTTAATATGTAGGCTGAAAAAAAAAGAGCTCAAATTACTTCTTAAGTAATTCATGGTTAAAAGGTTAAACATTCATTTTGTAAATAGTGATAAAAGGGTACTTATTAGTTATAAAATCATGAGTTGGCAACTATTTTTGCAAATTTTAAGAAATAGGAATAGGAACAGTGTGTGTGGTTATATTATTCAATAAGATACATTCACTATAACTACAATGATGGAGCAGAGTTTAGACTTTTTTTTACATGTTTGGCTTCATGGTACAACTGCTGAGTAAGGAGAATAGCATAAATATTGATGTTAAAAAAAAATCAATCCATTACAAGGTTTTTGTTTAAGATTTTTTTTTCCTCCAATAAGAAATTTATTATTTGCAATACAGATAAAGAAAGAGAACATTTTTAAATTATTCTGAATATATAGAATTTCAAAAATTGACAAAACAAATCTTTTAGAAGTAATAATAAAGTAAAGGAGAAAAACAAACAGCCCTTACAACTGCAATCTTAACTTTGACTAAGCAATAGAAAGTTCAGTAACATCTGCAAATCAAAATAGAGAAGTAACACATATGGACAATAAATTATTTTTTCAATATTTTACTGGGTTTTTATTTAAAACTAATACTTCCACAAATTTATCATATAGATTTTTAAAAGAAATTTGAAAGTTCATGTCTATATTTTAAGAAATATTTCTTAAAAATTTCAAAATTCTTTTTACTGATATATAAACCATAAATAATTAAATTCAGCTACGAGTGCAGCAAAATCAATTAAAATTAAGATAAGAAAATTATCTACAAAACAACTTGTTTGAAAAATGATATTTACCAAAATATTTAAAGAAATACTATGGAATTTTTACTCCCTCCAAAATCAAATAAAACAGACAACATGTATAACAAAAATTCATATAATTAATCACAAGCAACAAAAAGACTAAGGTCAAATATAGCTGTTCATAAGAAAAATTTTGATTTTTTTTCTTTATAAAAAGTTCTTCTTACTTGTAACTGATTATAACAAAAACTAAAACCAAAAAATATATTCTTCGTAAATATTACAACAATTGTGCAAACTGTTACACTTCCAATCTTTAATATTTTGAAATGAATATACCATAAAAACAAGACTAACTTAAGTTTGTTTAAACATTTTAAATTCAGAATAATACAAGGAAATAAACATTTTGAGTACTGATTTTAATAATAAAAAAAAATATAACCTACAATTAATGGCGTATACAAACTACTTTTATGGGAGGGGTTAATTTTTTTAAAAAAAATGTAGAACAGAGAGTTGAAATCTTAATGCTAAAAATTAAATATTTGTTGGTCTATAAAAGAGTTTTGAACCTCCAAACCCCACCCTTGTGTACAACACTGTCAACAAGAAAATGTAAATTTGATGATATATTAGCTGGTCATACATATATATATATATATATATATAGCTAAGATAACATCAAATTTACATTTAATTTTTTACAATTCAAAATTACACACACATTTTAATAACATCAAATTTAAATTCACTAAAATTAATTTTGACATTCAATAAATATCGAAATTAGTTTTTTCGTAAGTCCAACCAAATAGTTAGCTTACTACAAAAATAAGCACTTAGTAAGAAGGTTTAAGTGTAGAAGAAATCTTGAACCAAATTGCTATCTGGAGGAAAGAAAAATTATAACATTCATTAAAAAACACTAATAAATTAATATGCTTTTTAAATAATTAATTTTAATACATAGATAAATAACAAATATTGAAAGTTAACGATAGTTAATGAAAGTTATTCTCAATAAATAAAATGTTATATCAAATATTATATAAAACAATTATTGAATTAATAAAGCATAATAATGTAAAAAGATAAAGTTCAAACAAAATTCATAATTTTTTTTTTAATTTTAGAAATAATTCTCTTTTAATGAGAAATGAAAAGTAGTTCACAAATTCAAACAATAGTCCCTTAGAGATAGTTTTTAAAAAATATACCAAACACTAAATAGAAAAGTATTGGAGATATTATTACAGACTTTTATCATTTATTATGAAACCTTCCTCTCCCTTCAAATATTGATTTGATAGTAAAAGTTACATATAAATTATACAAAGTAAAGTATTCAATACATTAACAGCTTACTATAAAAATTAATTTTGTTCCCTCAGGAACTATTTAAACAATAAATGTCAACTGTTTGATGTAGTTTCCAACAGGTTCATCTTATTCTGCAACCAATTACATTATATAAATACAAAAGATGCCTCTCCATGGTCAAATCACTGTAAATTAATCACATATATAAGTAACAAAAAACCTGCAAAAGAATCAAGTTTATTAATAAACTGGATTCATACAGTTCGCCTGCATTAAAAAGTAGAAAAGCAGTCAATATCTTGATGAATTACTGAAAGAAAATATTTGCAAATGTATCAGTTAATAATATTTTATTATTTTGATTAAATGTGGTAAGATTCAGTTTAAAATTTAAAAATACACAAAGCAGGATTTCTAAAAACTAAAGTAAATAGTTGTAAATCGAGAAAAAAAAAATCAGTTTCTATCAATGTTATGAAATCAAATATTAGAAATAATTAACAATGGAACCAAAAGTAATAATACTCATTTAAGGGTAAACAGTCAGATGATGAAAGAGAGTACCGAAGATATTTACTTACTTAAACAACTGCTGAAATAATAAAACTTGGGGCGAAAAAATAAGTGCAAATTAATGCAACTTTTAATGATAAACATTCAATTATTTCGTTCGTTTTCTACAAAATCACCCCAAAACAGAGGGCTGCACAAACTACAAAAAGCCGGACTCCAAACGTTTTGCTTGCAGACAAATCTAAACATGTCAAATCCTGTTTAGAAATTTTCGATTACAGTTAAAGATCAGCTGTGTTTACAGCTGAATGTCAAAAGAAAAAGTGAACTCTGAATATATCACTAACTAAAATATGAATCAAAAATAATTAAAATATAAAACTCAAATATTTATTTGAAATTCTAAATATTTCAGGAATGAGGTAAAAAATGTCAAGTTAAATATTTGGCATGAAGGAAAATTATAATCAAAATTCTGAGTTTATTGATGTTTGCAGAAGCCGAAGGGTCAAGGTCACAAACTTGTGACCGACTTTGACGAATAGCGGGTTTAAAACGAAGTGCCGGTGAAAACTGGCTCAGTAGAGCTACTGATACACATTAAATGTGTCGAAACAAAGTCTTTCCATTGGAGTAGTGCGGAAGTTTGGAGAGGGGATGTGAGGTAGGTGTCATCCTCGTCTCTTGAGCTTAGTTCAAAGTGACGAGTTCCTCCCCCCCCCCCAAATCATCGTGGCGCTTCACAATGCGACGTAAATTATAAACCAGAAAAAATTTATCATGGATTGATTAGTTAGTAATAATAAGAGTTAGTTCACAATTATTTTCAAACTAAAGGTTTCATAGAAATTTTTGAATATTTATATTTCAATCTCTTAAAATAATGTGTGTAAATCTCACGATTGCTACTCGTTTTAGCTATTTTTATGGGGATGAATCCTATTTTTACATCTAAAATGATTTTTATTAATTTTAATTTATAATTGGGTTATTTTAAACAATGACAAAGAAGTAGATTATTTATTTTTATCTTTCTAATTTTTTTGTACATATTTTTTAATTTTCTTATATTTGTAAATTTTTTTCTGTAGGTAGGTTTTTCTCTGTGACCTTATTTTGTATTACGTTTTTTAAAAAAACCACAACAAGTACAGCAATGTACAAATACAGCTTACATTTTCTTTCTTTCATTATATTGCATCTAGATCACTTCATTCTAGATCTAACATCTAGTTTTATTTGCTCATCATTTCGAAAAAGTTAAATCACATAAAATTGGTTCAAAATCTTTATTTTTTTTTTCGTTAAGAAAAATGGCAGAATTAAAATCTACTAATTC
>BMAV01016672.1:320311-353246 GCA_019973955.1 Trichonephila inaurata madagascariensis | reverse complement strand
AATGGAATGACGTAATTAATTTTTTTAAAATAGTATAACTATTTTTTAAAAAATTATCAAAAAGCTACTAAAAAATTACGCCACACAAAAGTCTTCGTACATTTAACAAAAATCTCAACTTAGCTTTAAATATTGTATTTCTTTCTTATTTAATTCTTAGTAGGATATCTTTGAGAGTCCACAACAACTTTTAAGCGTCTCTTGGAATAGATTTAATCAGTTTTTTTTTTGTAATTTCTGCATCGATTTTCCTCCATCCATTACAGTTTTTACTTCACATTGTGTTTATTTGTCATGTTTTCTTTCTTTTTTTTTACATCAATACCTCACCAAATATGCTCTTACTGGACTAAATAAAGTTATTGAGGAGGTGTTTTCATAATTTGGGGACAGTTATAGAGATACCAGTGGCGTACATTGAGAGCACTGCGCTTAGCGTCATTATCCTGTTAAAAAATAAAGTCGTTTCCAATATCCAAATTTTGAACGGATAATTTAAAATTTCTCTTTGAAATATTTAAATAGAGCTCATGATTCACAATATCAACAAAAAGTACTAAATTACCTAATTCTGTGGCCGCGCGCGATTTACACCCCCACACAAGAACACTTCCACCTCCATGTTTTATTGATCCAACTAGATTCTTGGGATTAAGTTTCAGAAAATTCAAAATTGACAGCAAATTGATTGGGAGGGTAGATAATTCGACATTTTTGGTTCCGAAAGGGGCCTATAATAGCTAGTAAATGAAAAAATAAGGAGCTTAAATCCCATGAATTTATGTGGAACAAGAACTCCTCCACCTCTATGCTTCAGCATTGAAGTGAAGGTGTTCTGGCGTGAGGGTGTAAATTGGCCTCAGAATTAGGTTATTTGGTATTTTTTGATGGTATTGTGAATCATGAGCTCTATTTAAATATTTTAAAGAGAAATTTTAAATTATCCGCCGGAAATTTGGATATTGGAGACGACTTAATTTTTTAACAGGGTAATGACGCCAAGCGCACTGCTCTCAATGTATGCCACTGGTGTCTCTATAACTGTCCCCAAATTATAAAAACACGTCTCAATTCCTTTATTTAGCCGAGTAGAACATATTTGGTGAGATTTTGATGTAAAAAAAGAAAACATGACAAATAAGCACAAAATGGGAAGTAAGAACAATATTACAGAAGAATGGAGGAAAATCGATTCAGAAATTACAAAAAACTGATTAAATCTATACCAAGACGCTTAAAAGCTGTTGTGGACACTAAAAGATATCCTACTAAGTACTAAATTAAGAAAGAAATACAATATTTAAAGCTAAAGTTGAGATTTTTTGTTAAGTGCACGAAGACTTTTGTGGCGTAATTTTTTAATAGCTTTTTGATTATTAATTTTAAAAAAAAATAGTTATACTATTTTTAAAAAATTAATTATGCCATTCCATTAAGAACAAGTTGCAGATATCATAAAAAATTACAATTAGAATATATTAATTTTTTTTATTAGTCGAAAACATTAAATTTTATAAGAAATTTCAAGTGTACGAACACTTTTATGATCCACTGTATGTTAAAATTAATAATGAATAACAATTAAAAAGTACTGAAAGCTTGCAATATAAAACTTGCACTCCTAGTTCCTTCAACGAATTTCATCGGAAAAAGAACGTAAAAAAAGAAACATTTTTAAAACGTAAAATAAACGATTAACAGCGATAATTAAAAAGCATAACACTTGTTATTTTAAGAAAAAAAAATATTCTAGAACTCACTCATATTAGAAATATACATATTCGAAAGTAGCACAAAATGAAATAGAAGACGGAAACAATTGAATAAATACACTGAAAATAGTTCAATTTTTAAAGAAATCGTCTAAAATTAATAGGGTTACCGCGGGAAAAAAACAAAAAAGTTATTTGTAATATACGTTATCCCCATGGCAACCACATCGACAGACGATAAAAATATCAAAGTAACCATATTGTAATGTTATCGCTCATCTTAGCGAACATAAACAAAAACTTGGCGCTATTACCCCGGATATCAAACTCGCACCGTTTTTTTTTTTTTTTCTTTCTATTTCTTGTAATGCTGTGACCTTCTTCGCACTTTTTAGTCATTTTATTAAACAAAGAAAGAAGCAAAACAATAATTTACATAAACACAAAACATTTGCTAATTTCTGCGATTTTAAGGATATCATTTTGCAATTTTAATAATTTTACCTATGTACGTATATGTACCACGTGTTCTTTTTTCTTTGTATTTTTGAATTATTAATTGAAAAAAAAATTAAAACGTTCTATTTCAATTCATAAATGTTTTGTTTATCACTAAATTCAAAACCCGTTTAAACTGGTTTTATAAAAAAAGTTACAAAACCCACAAAGCTGGGTTTCAGTTTTTGTATAAACCTGGGTGTTTTGAAACATTTTTGTCTTATAGACCCCAAGCTATGTTTTTTAGAGTTTGGGGTAGACCCTTGCTTACCGAAAATTGAAGTTTTGCAAATTTACCAACTTAAATGTATTTTTGACAGTAGGCCTACAGCTACTTTAAAAGATTTAAATTTCTAATTGCAGTGAAATATAGAGTTCAGAACTTAAGAAACATATTATATTTTTAGATTAAAATTAAATACATAAGAAAACTGATCAACAAATGTTTATAACAGGAAGGATGAATCTGATGCTTCAATAGCAAATTTTCAACATTTGGTATTAATTTTATCAAGTTTAATTCCTAAATCTCCTCTGTTAGTAGTGCCCAGTTCCCCCCCCCCCTTCTTTTGTTGGCAACAGCGCTGAAACTCCTCACTAGGAAAAACAATTAAAAATTTTCTTTAGATATTCCATAATTCGGGACAAGTTACAGGTATGTCTTTTTAAAGCCAAAATTTTGCTTGTATCCATTTGTAAACTTTACTTTAAGATCTTCGTTAGTGCCTACTGTAATATAAAATTTTGATTGTCCACTGTGGTATTACCATAGCCAAAGCATTCTCAAACCAAGTTTCAAAATCTGAATAAAGGGCATTTAAATGCAGAACGTAGATTAAAATGTCTTGACAGATTGTCTGTGACAAATTGAGAAAATTCGCGACCTCCAATATTATACTGTTTTAGTTTAGCTGTGGAAAGAAATGCTGAAATGGTCCTTGTTTTAATAAAACTTAAGCTTTCACTTTATAACTGCAAATTAACCTTATTAAATTCAGTAAATAAGTCTGTTAAATAGGTACGATCTGGTTTCTACTTTCTAAAATTTTCTTTTAAAATTTAAGTCACGATCTAGTTTAATGAGACACTATCATAGACCCCCAAATTACTTTTCCGCATACGTGGACCCCTTGCAGGTCGTCATAGACCCATTGGGATCGATATAGACCACTTTGGGAATCATTGGTATAAACTCTAGTCATAGCACTTTGATTATTTCTGATCACTTCATCAGCAACAGCAATGGATTCATAGCCGGTCACGATGTTTGCTTGCCCTGGTCTACGCAGATAAGATATACAGTGCAATACGTTTAACGTGAAAACGCTTAAGACGAAATATCGGTTAACACGAAATACAACGGTCCCGACAAACTACTATGTATTTTCATGCACTCCCCCCTCTTAACACGAAACGAAAATTGTTCAACACAAAGATTTCCCTTTTAGAGCCGACATTTAATGAAATGTTTGAGAAAGTTTCTGTATTACTGTACTGTGTGTCCCATACTGTAATAATGGATTGATTGAATATTAACGTCGCACTGTTCAGCTACACGAGGGCTTTTGGCGAGCTGTACCAATGGAAGAATTCGTTGCAGCAGATGATTAGGGGGGAAAAAGACATTTTGGAGATTGTTAAAAATTAAAAAAATATCATTGATGCAGATTTCCATGATGAAAATGAAATAAATAATGTAGCTCATGTTCCCACATCCTTCGAAATGAGGAACTTCATAAAAAGTACGCAGTTATTTGGACGCACATTCCCATGGTGAAATTAATAACAAATGCATGACATCGAACGATTTGTTGACAATTTGATGCTAAAAAGGCAATAAAAAGAAAAATATGAGATTACTTTCTAAAAATTCAATAAATGTTCTGCTTCTAAAAAAAGCTTGAACATTATGTATTAAATTTTATTGTTCGCATGAACAGTTCATTGATTTTTTATTAAATAACATGCATATCTATGTAAATAAAATGTACTCCAATTAACTTAATTTTGATGAATATTTAGTTTTTTTTTTTAAATATCCTTTAACACGCAAAAATATTTCAGTCCCCTCACTGTCGTGTTACACGATTTTCACTGTACATACTAACGAGCGCCCTTCACGAAAACTTCTACACAATCTAAACCAGAGACATTCCCAAACTTTTTGTCTTATTGCCTTGTATTTCGGTTTTGGGCATACCCCCTGCTTATCCAATATTGAATTTTTTCAAACTGATCAACTTGAATGTCTTTGACAGTTAGTATAGAACTACTTACTATTACTGTTCGAATTAATTGAGACTGACATATTTTTCTTGTCTATGTTGATATGTGAATATCAGTGATGTTTCGCATTGCCTCAAAACGGTTATATCTGCATAGAGGTTGTGTGACGAATTGACCTTGGGTATAATTTACTCGTTTGACTGGTTATAGTTTATCAGTAGTTCAGTTGTGAGCTTTTGTGTGGCAGCTGAAGAATTCACATATGAAGGTATGTAAATAATACACCCATCTGTAAACACATCAGATAATTTAAGCATGAACGGAAAAGAAAGCCTCAATAATCTATTAATTAATGGCACAAGTCTTTTAAACCTAAATTCCAACCCTAGTCTATTAAAAAGTTAGTCTAAGTTCAGTATTTGCTTCTTTTTTAACAAGTAGAAATCTCACATCAATAAGAATTTCATTAGCAACAAATTGATTTAAATCTTTCATCCAATTCAGCTGCTGAGGAGCAACACACCAAAGTTTTGTTTTTCTGTAAAATAAATTTCGGGTTTCTTGACAAATTTGAAATATGGTGATAATTTAAAATTTTAGCTTTGTTGCAATTTCATTTATTTTCATCAGTTTAAACAAAAATAGCTGAATGCTTTATGTCGATAATTACTAAAAATTAATATTTTATCACTTTGATGAGTTACAGAATTAAATTTCTAATAGAATTTATAAAATCAAACTCAGTGGCACAACAGTTCATGAGGGCCAGGGCCTACTGTGCCCATCCCAGTATACGTGACCATTGGGAGCTGAGGTGCATGAGCACATGTTCCAATTAGGTGGTCAGTCTGAAGCGAGACACCCAGTGTTTTAGTCCCCAAGTAAGCTTGGTACTCATTTATCGACCCACTGCAGTAGGGATGAAAGGTTGAGTCGACCTTGCCCAGACTGAGAACAGAACCTGGACCTGTGGTGTGGAAGGGCAATATGCTACCACTTGACCTTAAATAGAATTTATAGTCATTTTATAATGATTTTCATATTCATCCAAACTGTTTAAAAAATATCAAAAAACTAGTAATCCATATTTTTAAAATATAACATTTACTACATACTTTAAAAGAGCAATATTTTTAATTTATATGGAAAAACAAAACTGTTTTTATAGTTTCTCTTAAAATCTTAGAAGCCTCAAATATTCAAATTATTATGCAATTATTTTTCAGTATTTCTAAAGTAAAGATATTGAAAATTCTTTTAAATATATATATTGGATACTGCCCAACATCACATAGAACCTCTTATTGCCTTCAAAGTGTAGCAACTCAACAAGTCATTGAAAGTCCCCTGAAGAAATATTGAGCCATTATAAACATATATAATTGTGAAAGTGTTGCTGGTGCAAAATTGTGGTGCATGAACTAACTTCTTAATTATGCTCAATATATATTCAATAGGATTCATGTCTGGTGATCTTGGTGCTCAAATAGTTTCTGGGATTCACACATCATTGTTAAGACACATTAAAGTCAAAAATGGCTGCAAACTTGGTCTCCAAGTAGATAAACATAACCATTTGCCAATCAATAACACTAGACAACACCAAAAATGTTTCAGGCTCAAAAATAGTTTATGAAGTATTTTGACCCACTAAACATGAAAATCACCATAAAAATTTCAGATTAGCTCTTGTTTTCATGAATCAGAACACTTCTTTACTCAAAAATAGCTGTATTTTCACTTATTTTTACTTTACATCTTTGTGATGTTCATTTAAGCAGACTGATGGAAACACTTGCTTCAGGATCGGTTTTTAACTTCTACGAATGGCACGTAACAGCGCCTCCTCTGCATGTGTGTTTTGAGTGTAACCTAGAGCATTAATAGACAATAGTGCACGGTGAAATTGCCGAATCGGCCGCTTCTCCGCCAAATTTAGAAAAATCACGTATTTGGCGCGTTTTTGTCAAAAACGACTTCTTCACTGAAGAACAAATTCAGAAGGGTTACCAGATTTAGCGCATTTATCGATGTGGCGAGAAAACACTGGGCGTTAGAAGCGGCCGATTCGACAAATCAACCTAGTGCACAATTCAAGTGACATTCTCTGTTTTTCGACTTAAAACTCAAGGTAAATGAATTCAGCTATATTAACTATACTTTTCATTTACCTTTTTCATAAATAAACACTTAACTGGAATAGTTAGTCTCTAGGACATCCCATGACTCAGATTTCGAGGCAGAAGATTCGAATGAACCCACAGACTAAATCAAGCAAAATTGAGTGACCTCATAAGAGATCTTGACTTGCCAAAACAGAAGGCAGAGCTTCTGGCATCCAGACTGTAGCAATGAAATTTATTCCTACAAGGCTTGTCAAGATTACAGAGTACAGGACTCATGAAAAGAATCTTCTTCATTTTTTTTAGAAGAAAGGACATGCAGTTTCATGTATTGATGTCAACGATGAATTTCATGAACATCAGTTATGATCCAAATAACTGGAAGTTGTTTAAAGACTCTTCCAAGCTTAGTTTGAAAGCAGTATTACAACACAATGGCAACATTTTTCCTTCCATTCACGTGATGGAAACTGATGCAAATGTGAAATTACTTCTAGAGTTAATAAAGTATGAGGATCATAAATAGTAAATCTGTGGTTCATTGCTTTACTCATGGGAATGCAGTTAAGAGATACCAAGTACTGCTGTTTTCTATATTGGTAAGACCGTAGAGATCGAAAATCGCACTACATACAATACATATAAAAAAATGGCCGTCCAGAAATTTGAAATCTGGCGAGAGAAAAATCCCAAATGATCCTTTAGTAAACCCAAATGACATTCTGTTTCCACCCCTGCACATTAATCTGGGATTAATGAAGAACTTTGTGAAATTCATGAACAAGGAGGGAGAGACTTTCCAATACCTTAGATGGAAAGTCCCAAGATTGAGTGATGAAAAGATTAAGGAGGGAATCTTCGTGGGCCTTCAAATACAAAAAAATCCTGAAGGACCTCACTTTTGATCAAAATCTGGAAGGGAAAGAGAAAGCAGCTTGAGACACCTTTAAAAGTGTGGTACAAGGATTACTAGATAGCAAAAAAAAAAAAAAGAGAACTATCAACAGTTGGTGAATGAACTTCTTTAAAATTTCCATGACCTAGGATGCAATATGCGTCTAAAAATCCACTTTTTACATTCCCATCTTGATTTCCCCCCTAAGAACTATAGAGATGTAAGCGATGAACACAGTGAAAAGTTTTATCAAGATATTGTAGCAAAGGAGTGTAGATATCAGGGTCGTTGGGATGAGTCAATGCTCCCAGACTACTGCTGGACGGTTATAAGGGATACTCAGGCTTCCACATACAAAAGGCAATCCAAAAGGAAATATTTACAGGAATTAAACTAAAAATTACTGCTGATTTCTGATATGAACACTTTTTCTTCAAACATGACTTATTGTATTGTATTTATTAGTTAATAATATTTTGTTCTTCAAATTTACCCATAAATTGATGGATGAGCTATTGTATATCTTAAAAACAAGAGCTAATAAATTAATTTCATTTACATATTCATTTTTTTCAAACCAAAATTATTAAGAATAGACTATTTAAAACTAGGAAACAGACAAAAAGTTATTTTTTGTTGCCTAATGTAATTGGTTCAATTTGAGCAGAGGACCCAATCCACACATAGAATGTAAAAAAAAAAAGACCACAAAATTATAGATCACTATCAACTTACATAGTGCCTCGACAATTTAAGTTTACAACCTACACCACACACTCAAACTCTACCATTGGTTCTTATCAATTAGAATAATAAAACATCTACTCAGGAAACATTCTTCTAGTCATTTAGGGTTCAACTGCTATGTTCAGAAGCCCAGCAGAAGTGGTGTTGCTGCTGATGCAAGGCACTTGAATTAGGTCTTCCACTGCCATACAGCATAAACACCCAATTTTGATGCACTTGTCCTCACAAACATGTCTGTTTATTTCTAACATTGATTATTCTGTTATTTGATGCAGTATTTCTCTTGACTGCGGTAACACTAACTTAATGAAGACATCTCAGTCATAAAATAGACAAAATCAGCCATTCTATTCTCCATAGTGAGAGAATTCCTGAAATTATATATTCTACTTATTCAAAACTAACTTAAATATCTGCTACAAATACTGATTTTCTGAGCACCTCTAGCCTCCAATTAGAGACAACCTGTTTGACAAATAGGGAAACGAGATCTTCTCGCCTTCCAACCTGAAATTTTTTCAAAAGTAAAAGCTTGTAACGAACATTATTCCGACACCAGGGTTGATGACGTCAGAGACCAAGAGGGAATAGTGTGACTGCCTGAGAAAGTAGGGAAGAAGGGTTTCCTAGAATTTATTTTCCCTACACTCAGAGATAGACTGCTCTAAAAAAAGGATGCATGAGGACCGTTTGAGGGTCCCGGCTGTAAGCAGAGAGCAGAAACATGCTCTGAGTGTAAGATAGCGATTTTAATATGCTCTTGTAAATAAACTTATGTCTCTAGCCTGACTGTGTGTTTTCGTATCCAATACGTCACAAGCTCTATATACTAACTTCCATGATACACCCCTGAACAAGTAGCAGCTCCCTGATTGATTGGGCATTTGTTCCACCAAAGCCATTCGTAAACTCGCTGTTTTTTGGCTTCTCATCTCTTGGAAGGTTGGCAAGCGAGGTCAGGGCCGGCTCTAGCAGTTTTGCAGCCCCGGACAAAAATGGAAAATACCATCCCTCTCTCTAAAGCAAAATATTATAATTAAAAAATATAAATTGTTCACTTAGATACACACCCATAAAACTTGAATAATTCTTGCGAATAAAAAGGCAGCATAACAATATACATATATTGTCCATATGTATATATTATTTTAAGTCTTAAAAAATAGAAAATAATTCAAAATTAAAGACAATTATTTGCTATTATTCAAAACGAGTAAAATGTAAGAGAAGGAATTGCCCATTCCAGCAGCTATACAAAACATCCTCTGTGGCTCTCTATTTATCAAACATTTATCATACCAGTCCCCTTTTGGATAGCTGATACCGAACATCATATGGGTGAAAAGAATGTCCATTGCAACCCACACCAGGGTGGGGAGAAAGTTTCTAGCAAAAGATATGTAAGCATATTAAGTTTCATGATTTAACATATAATCCCATCTCGAACCCTTCAAGTTTCAAAACAACAGAAAACTGACATTAAACATACAGAGTACAAAATAAGGAAATTAAATACATTAAATTAAATACCAAACTCACACCCAATATTATTTCAGAAAATACACAAAATTTTCTGTAACAAAATATTTTCCAAATTCAATCCAAATGCTGCGCTTAACATTTACCGCTCCGAGCAGGGGTCCGGCCCTAGAACCGCCCCTGGCGAGATGTTGAGTTCTCCCAGTCACTGAGCTTGCTGACCTAGCAATAAAAGTAGACAAGTTGGCCAATTGTTAGCCCCCAGAAACAGGGTTATGCTCAGTCAACACAATAGCAAATAAAGATATTTTTACAAAATATAGATTTTTTCTGACATCACAACACAAACAACACTAATGGCTCCACCAATGTCACTTTAATTTTCTAGAGCACAATGCTAATTTTTAGTTTAAAATTTTTTAGTCTTAATTTTTTAATATATTAACTACTTATGGAAAGTTCTATCTTTCAATTCTTAACTTTAAACTGTCATGTAGGAGATGAAGACCTCTATATGAGATATCATGACCCAAAAACCAATCAAAATCTCTACTCGCATTCTTTCTTGACATTGTGGGTGAGAAAATGCTGAATTCCTTGACAATTTACATAAGAGAGAGAGAGAAAGCTGAATTCCTTGATAATTTATAAAACAAAGAAAGACAAAAAGAACACCCTATGCAATTAGCATGTTAGCATTCTGTGTTCAAAGTCTATTAAATTCTCGTCATGCGGTCACAATACAACAAAAAATTTGGTTGATAAGTAAAACAGGGAGCTCTTTGGATTTGGTGGTATTTTTTGGATTTCATGGTGCAATAACAATTTCATTCAGGCAAACTGTCTACTTTGGTAAGCATGATGCATGAAATGGAAATTTATTATGATAAGGGCACAAGTTATCCATACTTTACAGCTATTTGTTATTTATAATAGGTAGATATTTTTTAAAAAGACAGATGACTCATAAAAACCGACATTTCATTGTTCTTATTGAAACACTTAAAAGATTTTAGATTAAATATTCATTTCACATTTTATTGTGAATTCGTGTGATTTAATTTATTTTCTATTTTATTTTTTGAGATTTAGAGCACAAGAAAAAAACTTCTGTGATAACAATGATGCATTGTTGACAGTTTGATTTACACTGAATGTTTAGTTTGCTAAAACAACATGTGTTTGATTGAGAAGGATTTGACTGATGAATGCATTTGAAAACACTGCGAGAAGAATAAAATAAGCATAAAATTAGGGATCTGCAAAAAAGAAAATTTGAAGAGAATAAATTAGGCATGATCCAGATTATAATGAGAAGGGATATGAGGGCAAGTGAAAGAACATGACTGACCATTTATATATTTCATATAAAGTGCTACCATAACCATTTGGGTGTTTATATATATATTGCTAACTCATGACTTTTAGCACTACAGTGCATATTACATTATATAAAAATGAATAAATGTTTTGATATGAAAAATCAAATCTTTAGACACTTAACAGAAGTATTCAACAAAAAATAATTTTAACCTGCTTAAAAACTTATGTAAATTGCTTTAACTAGCATAATACTACAAATTAAATCAATTTTCAGCTTCACTAGCAACGAATTACACCTGATCATTAAATATTACTTTACTACAGTTTCAATTTATAAAAATTAAATAATATTACTGTATTTAACAGTTATACACACCTTATATTGTTAATTGTGTCTCTGATTTGTTGCTTAAATGAGAGAGAGAGAATTGGGGTAATAATATCAAATAAGATAAATTCACTACACACAGAATGATGAAATAGATTTTGGCATGATTGACCTGAGTTTGAGAACACAGTCTCCATAACTTATAAGTACCAAAAAGTACACTAATATTAAAAAAACAAGTAATTTCAAAGTAATTTTAATTTTTTGTATCAGAAATTTATTTCGATAGTTATTTTAAAGCAGCTAATAAAACAGATAACTTTTCATGACAATCCTGTTTGCAATAAGTTATATGTTTCTTTGTCAAATAATATTTACAAGAACATATGCTTTTATATTAAATATCTTGGTATATATATTTATAATATCTGATAAAATGTATTTTAAAAATACAAGACATTAACAACTTATTATTCAAATGAAATTATACTATCCATATAGCTATATACACAGCTGTCTATCTTATAGAGTGATGAGTGATATATTTTTTCAATAAAACAATTGTTTTGTTTTTTCAAATATACAAAATATGTAAATCTGCAGAATTTATATTTCATACAAATTTAAACAAATTAAGACTATAAATCAACATCGCACGTGCACAAATAAATAACGCTTAAAAATTATCTAATACGAAAGAAATAGAGCAAATTACATTGTGGCGAATTGTAAATTAATAAAATAAATTCAATCCATACCTAATAACCAATTATCAGCAAACCATTCTGCGAACATACACACATTTGCACAACATGCTGTATACATGGCATGGCATTACAGAGAGAAAAAGAGCTCGTCTCTCATTGGTGCATGAGTTCAGTTCAGTTCCGATTTTGTGGGATATGGAGCAACAAAGGCTATTAGGCGGCCAATTTGGCGTCGTTGGCGACCATGTTGGTGAGTTCGGAACCCTCTTGAATCTTGAAAGTAGTGGATCTCTCCACTAGTGTCACGTTCAATGACACGAGCGTTTATATTGCTGGAAGTTTCTGTCGCGCCTATAAAATAAAGATGCTCGCCGGAACGGCAGTGAGTCTTGATTAAACCAGCGGGTAGTGAGGATTGTTTTGACTAGCGATTAGCTCGGCTGTGCTTGTGAATAATCTTTTACATACGTGTATTTTACACACGGATAATTGTGTTTGATTGTTGTTGAAGGTTTGAAGACCTTCGGAGATTTACTGTGAATATTGCTGCTGAATCCTGTATTTAAAGGATTGGATTTCTGTTAATAAATTCGCATCGCTCTTAAAAAAGAACCGTTTATTTTCTTTGTGGCTGTTTTGCATAAAATCATCGAAACCGGATCTACGTAACAATATAAAAACGAAACATTATGTAATGATTTTAACACATGGTAGAAGGACGAAATTTCATCTTGTACCCAGACCACAAACCATGAATACATTCTTGGAATATTTCAAAGATAAAATACATACATTTTTTTCTACTTTTTAAAAGCATGAAGTTCCTCATTATATCTTACGATGAATTTTCGTGCTGACGAAGGAGTCAAAAATTGGTGTTAATGGAATTGTTATTGGTGATATAACCTATAACTATTACTTAAATTACGCTTACTATATTGATGCAGCTGAGGCTATTTCTGTCTATCGTACTCTTCATCTACTTCCCACTTCAAATTTTACCTGTATTCTGACACCCTAAGATAAAATTTAAAAAAAGTTAGTAATCTTGTGACATAGCCATCTGTCGATAGTTATGTCTTGGGGGTTCTGCGTAAGTTAGAGGTGTGGGATTATCGGAAGGATGAGACATTCTATAATTCTTAATACAACTTTTATTAAGAATTTAACTTAAATTACTTATACAACGAACAAACTTATATTAAGTGAGAATAAACCAAAGTATGCCGATTATTTAAGTTAGATCGCACAACTAGATCACGTATCAAAATATAATTAATTATCTGCCTAATCTCGCTTTCTATATTATACTAGCTTTCGGAATATAATCTTCCTACCTTGGTTGAAGACTCGACGATTCTGATACTTGCAGGTAGACTTATGTGTTCGCGTGCAATCCTTCCTCTTTGTAATTATTAACGAAGGTGGGCGTCTCCGTGTGTGATTGAGTAGCCATCTAATCTCACTTCCACTTGATCCACACTAAGCTTTCTCTAAGATTGCCATCCTTTCTCACTAAACTTTCTATCCTTTTAAAGGATATCTTATTTGCATTGTTGCTTCGTTTTTCCTCTTGGAATTGGGTTGGAAAAGTTTTGCCATTAATCGTGGCCGTCAAAGAACGTAGGAGTTATGTTAGAAGAAGAACGCGAGAGATGTCCCAATCTCATTTTGTAAAATTTCAAATTTGTTTTAAAAAGCATTTAAATATTATTGGGAAACTTTAGCTAATACCAAAGTATAGAATTAAAAAAAAGTGACTTTAAAGTATTTTCAAAATGCGCCCAGAGGGCAAATTAAGCAAGTATTATTCAAATGCGTCTGTTGTTCTTTAGAGCTTTATACTTCTGGTTGCGTCACAAGCAAAAGCGTAAATGAAAATTAGAAATTAGTATTGTCTGGGTCTTCTGTAACAAAAAAAAGTTCGAGCTACAACTATACCTTTTAAAGTTAATGTTTCAGGTCTATTTTACATTAGAAATTTTAGAACGGTCTTAGAAGAATATTTTTTTAAAACTGTTTAAAAGATTTAACGTTTGAGTAACCCTGCTGTGAAGCTTCCGAAAAAGAACCACTTTCTTCTTTCCATTATTTGAATCAACTAAAAGAATATTGAGGAAGCTATGCTCTTCACACGAGGTTTCTTAGTTTACTGAAAATTGAGAAAGCTTTTTATGATTTCATTGTGAAATTGCTCGCCAGAAATATCTCACGTTTGTATGAAATGAGAATTTTTTCTTCATGGTATTATTATAAATCTATATTATTGATTAAATATTGCGTATTTCAAAACTTTAAATTTAAAATCTTATCAACAACTTTCTAACTTTTCATTTCTTGAAAAAGTAAATAATAATGAAATTAATTTACAGATTGCAATTTGTTTTATAAAATAAAGCTTGCCAGCCAAGCGTCTGTACTCTTGATTCGGTCTTTATACATCTCCCATTACATGTCCCATACTGCAGGACAATTTCTGATTTCTTCGGTGATTCATTCCGCGTTGAAATCATGAAAAGTGTAATGATTTCACACAGCTCTTGGATAACTATTTATTTCATTATGAAAATCATCAAAAAAATAAAATTAGTATATTCTTTTACAATTCAATAGCAAAAGGGTCCGTAATGATTTCGAGTCTCTTTCACATAAAATAAGGGCGTAACTTCGTCCGCTAGAGAAAAGTCCTATTCAAATCGTGAGTAAAAAGGGTTCACTCTCGGTTATTCCACACCGAGTCTGAGTGAGTTCGCTGGCTCCAAATTCGCCGTGCTCTTTCGCACTCTCTTTCGTTCCCTGATCTTCCAGGTTAGGAGACCGCTGTACTTCGCGGGCTCATTATCGCTTTTTTCTATCGCTCAAGGGACGTCCAAACGGCTCCCTTCAAAATCCAGTCTCCCTTCCGGACTCTCTCGCTCTCCTTATATCCTCTCTAATCTCTCCTCATCATCCCTCTGTGATCTCTTTGTCGGACTCAGCCCCTCTTGTTCTTTTGCCGCCTTCCGGTCTCGTCTCCCTTGATTTCTTACCCTTCTGCTGCATCAATCGGTCTCGTTTCCTGTTCTTTCGCCTAAGGGGAGCCGACGGCTGGATGCACA
Organism: Trichonephila inaurata madagascariensis; assembly: GCA_019973955.1. Classification (NCBI taxonomy): domain Eukaryota; kingdom Metazoa; phylum Arthropoda; class Arachnida; order Araneae; family Nephilidae; genus Trichonephila; species Trichonephila inaurata. Next base: position 338,110 of record BMAV01016672.1, on the reverse strand, counting down.
TTTGTACGTTTTCAGACGCGCCGTCGTCACCGAATCGCGAGAAAATGAAAACACAATTTAAGGCGCCTCTTTTTGACAGTCCGGTCAGCCTGGGAAAAAGGTTCTGAAACTTGACCATCCCGTTACGAAATTCCTTCCCAGCAATTAGGGAAACGCCTGGAATTTTCGCAACATCTGTCGGCAAGGGGCAAGGGATCTGTTAGCAAATAGGGGGAAGAGATCGGCTTCGTCACAATAGTTTCTCCATTTTCAATAAAATAAGAAACCACATGTGAAGAGTCTATCTTCCACAATATTCATTTTGTTGATTCAACTAAAGGCCTTATCACACGTATACGTATTTGGAGCAATTTTGCTGGAGAGCAAACATTCCAAGCAATTTCTACCTAGTTGCCGTACTAACGACTCCGAACAACTTTTTCTCAATGAGCCGAAAGAATTGCTCCAAATAAAAATTGCTTTAAATTTCAGCCAATGGGGTTCTTCGGCTCCCTACGCCATTAACAAGGTGGCAACCTTGGCTTCGTCAAACGCATCAGAAATGGTATATAATATTTTAACGCTGTATAATATTTCAAACAGCATGGTGCTCCATTTCTGTTAACACCCGTCAACAACAGCGCAAGCGAAATAAAAGAAATAATATTGGATGCTCGTTTTCCGAAGCAGAAAAACAGGCGAGTAATTTTCAGTGTGGAGATAGAGCATGGCTGACGTCAGAGTATGTCGTTTTGCTTACGGCAACCCTTCACCCTCCCAGCTTCTTGAAAAATTTCCCGAAACGGTTGTTTCAAATACGCATGTGTGATAAGGCGTTTAGGGGAGCAACATGAGTTGTCTTCGTCTGAAGGGGGAGCCTGGCGATTTCCATTCAAAACTAGCTTCCGATTATCTGCTAGTTCTGCTCTGCGGAATAATCTGAATCAAGTGAAAGTGGTTTAATTATATATAGTTTAAGTTGTTTTAATTGATGAAATATAAATTGTACAGAATGGAAATAATCTTTTTCATTGAAAAGAATATTTACATGCCATAGTTCGTTTATAAAAAATTTATTATTTAATGATTTTACACAGATATATATATAAAATAAATGTGTTTTTCTAAAAAAATGCTGCAATGAATTTTATCTTAATACAATAAAAAGAAAGGAATGTTGTAAAAATTTTAAAAATTGAAAAGATTTCAAAGCATTAGCATATAGAAATTATGCAAAAAGAAATGTCAAGCTTCCTGAACAGTTTTTTTTTTTTTTTTTTTTTTTAATAAATTGAATTAAATCTTTAAAATTGATCCATTACGGATATAAAAATATTCTTGATGGATCGAGTTTCTGTTTAATCCAGAGGTTCAGTTAAGAAACTATTTTACAGTCACCTCTGACGAAGAATTTTTTCTTCGGAGAAACAAGGAATCGTTCCGAATCCCTGTCGATTTATTATAAGCGGATAATTCAGGATTTATTTTCAACACATTTATTTGAAAGATATTATCATTTGGAACAGAAATAAATTTTTTTTATACTATTCTCTGAATCGCATTATATCAATAGAAATTTTTGAAAAAAAATTACTAATTTTTTTTAAAAAATTATAAATTAAAAAAGAAATTATAAATTAAGAAATTTAAAAAAATTATATTATAAAATTATAAATTAAGAAATAAAAAAAAATTATACTATAAAATTATAAATTGAGAAATAAAAAAAATTATATAAATAAAATTATGAAATAAGAAATAAAATATCGTATTGTATATCCCTTGAAGACCCGAATTATTTATATCCTTAAATGTTAAATTCTTCTGGTTATTAATACTATATGTGGACCCCAATGAAACTGGGAAAAATAATCAAAAAATTCCTGCCCCCCCCCCCCTCCCCGGAACGTAGACGGTACCCACACGATCGTTGGGGTTGGGCCATATCTGTGAAACATGTACCCATGAAATTTTATGAGTTATACCTTTTTAGCACTAAGTTTATAGAAGAAACAATCTTAATTCAACTAAAATTGTTACAAATAAAGAAAGTATTCATGTATAATGAACTCTATTATTAATTTATTATTTATTTACAGTGAAAATTTTTTGTTTTGTTTTGGTCAAGTATAAATAACCATTGCATTTTGTACAACATGTTTTCGAACTGCTTTCGTAGTTTTCAAATCTGCACTTGCGAGACCTCGAAATGTCATTAACGCATCGACACTGGCTATACATTTCAAGCCTTTAATCCTGGAATGGCCAGGATAAAAGCCATGAAATGTATAGCAGGTGTAGTGTAGCACTTAGATTTTTTTGCGAGTGGAATTACAACACTAGTATCTTCATCATCAGTTAAAATACTTTTGTTAGTAGGTGGTGAGACTGCTAACGAGCTTCAACTATCTCTAACTTAAATTTTAAGCGATCCATTTTGATTTTTGGAGGAATTTTATTTGGTATTGCATCTTGTTTGCATAGAAACCAAGAATTTGCAATAACTAAATCAATGAAATGAATGTGTTCAAGAATCTTTTATGGTGATGAATGATTCAAAATTGTCTTTCCATTTCAAATATTTCCATGTTTTTTCTTCATTGCTCTCATCTGAACTTCATTCTCCTTCCATTATATGCGATTCATATGTTTTTTTTCCGCAGTATTGTCATCACATCCGGGAGATAAATAAATACTGATCTAAGTTCAATCAGATTTATCATCAATTGCAAAATTTCTTCTAGTGCGAGAATCCTGCTTTTAGACACCTGAAAAAGGTTTTGGTTAAAAATTAGCATGGTATTCCATGAAAAACAGTCAAACGTATCAGAAAATTTTATTATTTTTTTTTAAAAAAATATTTAAACCACATTGTACTAATTCCCACCAGAAAATCTAGTTTTTTTAGGGGGGGAGGAAGAAATATGGATGCAGATATCTGTGGAGAGGATAAAAATGCCATACTCCTCAAAAAATGTATGGAAAAGAAAATTAATTGCAAAAAAGAGCAAGAGAAGAAAAAAAGAGGGACTCATCCATGGCGACTTCCAAGAAAATTTGCTGTATTAATTATATAACTATATATTTCATATTTATGTAGGCTTCCATCAAAATTATTGGTACAGAAAAGAACTTACCTTTACCAAGTACTTACTTTTACACCTGCAGTGACTGAAGTAACGCCCAAGCCTCACGATCGTGCGGGTAACGAAATCCCGAGTCCTACAAACAACATTAATAAAGTATAATTAATATTTTTTCCTATTTTACTATTATTTAAACATTAACACAAAAATTTATATCCAAGCAATTAGAAATACATGGATAATTACCTTTTTACGACAGATAAAAAGAAGACGTGTTTTGGTTGTTTTTGAAAACAAAGCTAGATTTGTCAACTGAAAGTAAAACATGGACCACAATCATCGTCTGTTCATAAAAATTAACACTTTACACTTTTTGCAAACCGGCTCCTTCGTTAGATTCGCGATTTTCTTACATGCGGCTATTTCAGAAGCAAAAATGTATAAGAATATCTAACCCACACGATCTTGCTGGTTGGGTCTTAAGGGATATACACTGAACGGCCTCTGAATTAGGAATACCTACCTAGTAACGAGTTGGGTTTCCTCTGGCCTTGATAACGGCTGCCACAAGACGAGGCATAGATTCAACAAGTTTCTAGAAACGTTCGACGGGAATGACTTGCCAAATATTGGCTAAAACTGTCCATAATTCAGTAAGGTTCGTTGGTGCTGTATGATGGCGTTTCACACCTTGTTCCAAAACATCCCAAAAATTCACAATAGGATTTAAGTCTGGGTTTCTCGGTGGGCAATTTATGACAGAAAAGTCATATCAATGCTCATCCAACCAGCCAGTAGCCAACCGGGACTTGTGAGAGATACTGTTGTCTTGCTGGAGAACTCCATTACCGTGAGGATAACATTACAGAATAAACGGATGGAGGTGATCACCCAGCAACTCTATGTACCTAATTGCATTGAGGGAGGTTGGTACATGCTCCAAAGATCCCAATCAGTGCCACAAAAGAACACCCCAGACCATGATTGAACCACCATGCCCTTGTACAGTTCCAACCTAGCTTACAGGATCCATTGCTTCATGAGCCTGACGTCATATTCTCAGCCTCCGATCTGCGTTAAGTATTCGGAATCGAAACTCATTACTCCATGCTACTCGTTTCCAGTCATCTACACTCCAGTCTCTCCCATACTGACAATTCCAACAACAAATTCAGAACAACCACAGAACGTACTATATATGCAATTATTACATCGCTCTCACTTGCGCATGAATAATGCGCAGCACTACACAATTTGCATAGCCCATGCTATCCCTAATTCAGTGGCACTTCAGTGTAGATATATTCACATCCAGATTACATCTTTAACTATTAATTATATCATTAAGATATATAATGTGTGGAGTAATTTATGTTGTAGAATAAATCAACAATGAATAAATATAATGGAATAAAATTCAGTAAAGTATGTGATTATTTCGAAAAATATGAGCGACACAATTTACTTTAGATATTAATAATTTTAATAGTGATAAAACAAGCAATAGATAAAGGTAATAAGAGGTATAGACTTTATAGACTAGATTCTGCTTTGACATTGTCTAAAGACTTTGCATCGGTAATACAAAAATGCAAACTTCTTAGTAATTATATATAATTTTTCTCCCTAGAATTGGTAAAAAATAAAATTATTCCTAATTTGATATTTATGTCTTATTGGTAAAAAATAATGAAATTTACCTTTATATTTAATTTTCTATAATTCATTGCTTTGCAAATAAATAAACAAATAAGGAAAGAAAATCCGTGGACTTTAAATTAGTTGACTTAAAAAAGTATTTTGTCTGATTTGGAAATTTAAGAAAATTTAAAAAATGGATTCGAAATTGTTCAAATTTCTTCTCTCTATATATGGATAATGTTGTCAGAAAATATCAACGTTCCAAAAACGCTGAGTAACAAGAATATTCTGATTGTTTTTAATGAAATTAATTGACTTACTTTGTCTAAAACACATTTACAGTATTTTATGTAATTTATTATTTCCAAAATGTGAACATTTTTCTTTTTATTATTTTCATATTTTTCACAAATAATCCAGGCTTTCATTTGATTAGATTCATGGTATACATGAATGATTTACAACCACAGAAGATATGAAATATTTCGCATCATATACTAGAAGGGGTTTCGATAAGAATAAATTTACTTTATAACCCTGCAGCATACCTCTGTTCTTTTTGCTTTTCCCTTTGCTCCTCAAGATCAATCATTCTCTCCTTAATGACTCGGGATTTTTTTTAATAATGTAAGTAGCGGTTAGAGAAAAAATTATTTCTAACTTTAAGCCGAAAGGATCATCGATGCAGCCTCGATATGTATATTTTTATTAGGGGCCGTGGGTAGCCTAGTGGTTAGATCATCAGAATCCAGACCGGAATGCCTGGGCTCGATGCTGCCAAATACCCTCCAAGTACACACGGAGTATGTGCTCGTTAAATCAGTGGGTCCAAAAGTCTTGTGGGCTGAATCACGAGCACAGGGGACTGGAGAATATTCCCCCCCTTCAGTTCCATGCCAAAATTGTGGAGGTGGAGATAGGTGGTGTCGCCATCTATCGTCCCTTCGGGAATTTCGCTGAGATAATTCGTACTGTCCCCTGTATGATGCTCAAGGCCTATGCCAAGGGTGGCGAACCTTTTTGGATCAATGTACCATTTTTTCCGATACGATTAAGGAGGTATAGACGTGCCGTCAAATAATTTTGACTTGTGATTATTGAGAAAAGAACAAAACTAAATAGTAACAACTCAAAACTCTTTAATTACAACGAAAAAATACATTTTGGCACAGTATAGTAGTAAATGTTTTGTTTATAAGTGTAATTCAAATTCAAGTAGCATTGGTGTGAATTCTGTTGTGATAGACTAGATGACAAATAACTTAGAATTGTAAAATGTTATTTTTACCACAGAGCGCAAGCTGAATTGGAGCAATCTTCCAAATGGTTTGTGAGTCTTTAATGTTATTCATCTCTGAATAAAATGACTCGCATGCATAGGTAGATGAAAATATGGTTAAAATAGCATGAATCAGTTTTTTCAAACAGCTAAATGTATCTGAAATCGAATTCCATGTTTCCAAAATTTTATTACTAGCATTTTAACTTATATTTCTTGTTAGTCTTTCTGTTTTAATCAATTCCAACTGTCTCCTTTTTTTTTCAACGAAGTTTTGAATCTATATTGAACTAGATCTAAATCAATCAGAGTTGCATTTCAAATTTTTCAGTTTACAACCAATAGGATTGTGACAACTTCAGTTTATTAAATGAAATCACATCAAGGTACATAAAAAAACTTGAGCGTTTCCGATAATTTTTTTAACTGAGAAAATCTCGCTGAAAACTGTGACCGATCACTCACGTTTCTCGTAATACTACATATTGAACATTGTTATTTTGAATTAAAATGCAAACCGTTTTGATCAGTGGCAGTGCCAAAATATTGCGTCGCGTGCCATCAATGCCACGCGTGCCAATGGTTCGCCATCCCTGGCCTAGATCAACGATAGGTGTACTTCTAGCCCCTTGCCACATGAATTTTGTGGGCCTCGTTCTGACTACGTCAGACAGGTGTCATTAGCCACAACAACAACAACACAACAGCAGCCACACAACACACATATGTTTTTATTTTAGGATCAATACACAGTATTTGCTTAACATATTTATAGAAGTACTTCACATAGGAATAAAAACAAATATTTTTTTCTTTTTTCTTTTTTTGTACAAATTATGTAGGATAGTGTTTTTTCCCTATGTACTAAGAGTTGATTTGTAAAAGATCCCGAAAAACTTTAAACAATTTTTTATTTGTTTCCGTACATGTAATCACAAAGGCAGATTTATAAAAGGAAATGTACAATAATATTTGTAAAACTGCTTAGAAATATTTGTCATTTATCGAATTGAGTGGCAACGTGCTTGAATTTAATTCGCATTATCGCTACATGTGCTGTAAGTTTTGTAAACATGGACAAGCCAGGTAATTTTTCTTTTTGGAATATAGATACCTCTATTTTTATTTTTAAAAAAATATGTGGAATTGCTTAATTTTTATGAAAACAAAGAATAATAACCGTGTATATTTCGTAAAACATCCGTCATGTATTGATGGTGATCATGTTTACGGCTAGTGTAGAATAAATGTTTTTGTAAAATACATTTCTTAAATTATATTAGACGGGAGAATGTATTACAGAGAAATTGCACAATATTTTAAAGAGATGCAAGCAAAGACATTTGTCTTGGGTATCTAATAGTTCGTTAGCAGTCATTATTGGGGTTAAAGTATAGAATACAGCGAATTAAATTTTTTGGCGATCGGAATCAGTCATCAAATTACTTACATGTAACGATAAGTGTTCCGAGAGTAATGAAGCAAAGCCGAAGTAATGAAGAGCCTAATTCCTTCTGGCGTCTAGATAAACATCGTCAAATCATAAGGGACCCCTATTCTACTCTTAACTGGTATAAATGGCTTAATACATTTCACCTAAAAAATATTAAAAATGGCATATTTTCTATTTTGATTAAATACAATTATTATTTTTTTCCCATTATTTAAATTCCTGGTACTGATGCACTATATGCCTGGTCGCAATTGGTTTCCCCCCCTCTAATGTGAGCGAATGATTTCAGGGTAAAATCCTAGGAGAGCCCACAGCCTTGGCGATAAACTGAAAAAAGTGCAGTTCAGTCCTAGGAGAGCCCACACCCTTGGCGCGAATTATTTGGGGTTGGTGATAATTGTGCCATCTTGGTAACCCTACTTTGATACACTAGATATGGTAAACCTATTTCTGGAAATTTCGTTTTTTGTCGGCGGGCATTCCGAATTTCATTTTGTTTGGGGGAACCGGGCTGGAATGGTTGCGTGTGTGAAGGAATATATCTTAGAATTTTTTACTTTGTTGAATGCGAAAGGTTAGAAAGAATTGATTGAGTAGTGCATGAAGGAAGGATTTATTGCTTAGAGTTATGAATGTCCTAAATGTAACGATTGGCATGATGTAACATGGTTGACAATAAAACGCTTTCTTCGAAATTGCACCAGCCACGCCGAAGGTATGTTCGGCCATTACCTCGCAGAATAAAAATAGCAGCGCTCACACGATCATTCACTTAGAGATGAGACCTTCAAGACTTTCTTAAAATCTGTCGTTACGCTGTTCCCTCCACTGGGAAAAGATCAGCAGTAAGAAAGTAAGTGCTGTTTTTATATTTTTTTTAATCTTAAATGTTTAATTTCTGTATTGTTTACATATATCTTCATTACGCATCCACCTTATCTCTCTGTATTCACTTGCCGCCATTGTCGGTTTCGCTTGGCGCCATCTCGTTCTGGCTTGGCGCTTTTTTCGTTTTGTCGCCAAGGGTGTGGGCTCTCCTAGGATTTTACCGTCGAAGCAATCAATCCTTCCTTCATACACCATTCAATCAATTCTATCTTACCTTTCGCATTCAACAAAGTAAAAAATTCTAAGGTATATTCACACACACGCACATGCAGCTATACTTGCAGCCCAGTGCCCAAGAACAAAATGAAATTCGAAATGCCCGCCGACAAAATACGAAAATTCCAGAAATAGTTATGGTTACATTATCTAGTGTATCAAAGTAGGGTTACCAAGATGGCACAATTAACACCTACCAAAATAATTTGCGCCAAGGGTGTGGGCTCTCCTAAGACTGAACCGATTTCAGTTGTTTTGTGGTGGTGATACATTCCCTGTTGGTCTCGATGCCAGTGCAACTAATCTGCATTGCCAACCTGACTTTTCAACATAATTTCTGCCATTAATTTTAGTTTTTATGATGGAAATAATTATTTTGATTTATCTGCTTAAGTATTTTCTAGAGATGGTCCTTGTCTGTTTGCATGTTTGTCTTTCGTAAACTCGAAATTTTTAAAATTTTCCAAAATAAGTTTAAAAAAACACTGTAATGTCTTTCTTTATTTCTTTTTCTACTAATTCCAGACACGGTATGTTGTGCCAAAAGAACAGAATTCTATCTAAATACAGCAAAACAATCCAAGTGCTACCCGCCGCGCTAAACACAAAACCCAAGAAACCATCTCTTTGTACAGCAAACTAAGTCCTGTGCATCAGGTGAAAAACAAAGAAACTTTCCTTCCTTTACATAAAATTCAGTCCAGTGCCTTTGCACTCCAAAACCAAAGGACTATCCTTTTTCCTTACCGCCTTTTCGAAAGTCAACTAACTTCTGCCTCAAAAATAGTACCCCCCCGCGCAGTTGCGGAGAATGTTGCCAAACTCTAAAAAAAATCTACCATCAACAGTAGCCAGACACCAAAAAGACTTCAACTTAATTTTATTCAGAAATGAAATTGACGATATTAAGTTTCCATTTTTGCTGCCATTGTCTAAATGAGTGTCAAATTTTATTTCATTTATTTTTTCTGCTTATTAATTTCAAAATATTGCAATACTAGAATCATTATACATATTATTTGTGTCAGACTGACCACCTGACCAGAACATCTGCTCATGCACCTCAGCGTCCAAGGTCTTGCATACTGAGAGGGGCACAGTAGGCCTCGGCCCTTATAGGCTGTTGTACCTCTGAGTTTAGTTTGGTATACATATTATTATTTTGATTTAATTTTAAGTAATTAAGGTTAGCATAAATTTGTGTTGATTAAATAAATCAAACCTACAAGGGCTGTCTAGAAAGTATCCAATTTTAAATTTTCCAACAGGGATGCCAGAAGAGAGTGCCACTTTGTCCAATAGAAGGAGATAGTTTAATGTGCATAGTTGAATTTTTTTCTCTGTGTTTGTGTACCCCACTTTCTACCTGCTGTTATAATTGTTTGTTGCATTTTTTTCTCTCTAAATAAGAGAACTAATTAGTGATGATTTGATCCTATGAATGGGCCCCGACAAATTGCAAAGGCATGGGGTCTAAAATTTAAAAATTAACATTTATTTTAAAGAAAAATACTCTGACAGGTCTAATCTCCTTTGCATCCAGACATAGAATGAATTCTTCTTGCTACCCCAAGGCGGGGTGGGAGAATCTAACCATCCCCTTTTGCAGGTGGTGTTTCCGGCCATAACATGGACACTTCGAACTCCTACACCCCTTCCTTAAAGGCTCATCCATCGTTCCAGGACAATAAAGCTGAAAAGAAATGAAACAACAAAACAAAACATGCATACATACATGGCAAAAAATGAGATAACCAGAGAAATCTCTTTTTTTTTTCATGTATCACGTGTGAAAAAAGCTTTTGCTAATACAATTCCCATAAAAATAGTTTTTGCAAATCACATTAATGTGCTAGAAATTAATATCCATACAAGTTACAAACACAAAAAATACTCAAAAATATTAAAATATAAAAAGACAACTTACTAAAAATATGTCACAAAATCTAAAATAATTACACAACATATATTAGCAGAGCATATTTAGAAGCCAAAGTTTTAATCTTTAGCAGTTACAGAAATTATTATACAGAAAAATGTCAAGTAGTCATTGGCTTAAATCTTATCTAATGATAGGAGTATACAGCTTAGATAGTGTATTACTTTCGCCTGCTTAAGCCTCCAATCACTCCAATCCAATTGTACTAGGTTTATAAATTTCAACAATTTCCCTTTTTCTTTTTCCTTCAATTTCTAAATAGAATGAAAGTGAGAAAGATCATTCCCAATCTCAAAAGCGACAAAGAGCAACCTATGCATTTTATTGTGCATAAAATATCTGCCAGAACCTTAAGTATTCCCCTCCTGTTTCCAATTCCAAATTAACAATGCTTGTTATGAGATCACATAAACATTGTACCAGGCTTGAGTCAATAAAATAAGAAATACATTCTTTACAGGACCAACCACACCTATTACAAGATTCCATTTTTAAATGCACGTCAATGCAACCTCACTGTTTGTAACATTGACCTCTGATATATTACACATTTTCATAGGCAAATCCACATCACATATTGGTGTTGTTCCCGTAGAAGTGCCAATCATAGGACTAACAACTCTTATACTAATGACAGAATTAAGGGTTTTTCGAATGATTATGAAGTCTGTAGCATTTCCCCGTTGCTTCAGCGTAATCACAATATTAGGCAAAATTGCAGCAATTCCAAAAGTTTGAAATTGATTATGCACACGTTCATCACTGTCATTTAAAAATGTGATTACATTAGATTTCCAGCATTCTACACTTCCAAAGAGAATAAAGTTAATCTCAGAATCAACAGAAAGAGATACGTTTTCCCTGCTTTCTTTTATACTTTGTCCATTTGTTTGGGCATTCAATAAAGTCTGTGCGTAAGTCTCAGGGTGTAGATCGATGACTACTTCTTGACTGCAATTTGATTTTGAATCTGTTGAATGAATAATTTCTTCTTTCTTTGTAGATACTTTTCACAGGATTGCAAACCAATTGTGAGTTTTCTGTTAACCTTTCATAATCAAAGGAACAGTTTAACATGCCATCAACCAATTTTTTAGAGGTTAGCACAACAGGGTGCCTAGGGTCATTGATTTCCCTGTTGAAAACCTTTAATTCACCCATTCCATGCTCTTCAAATGCAGATATTATTTGAATTGTCCTGCCATTATTAACACTGTCCTTTAACTACATTTGCTCTTACCGCAGATATCTGGGTACCTGTGTCTATGGCAGCATTCACAATTTCTTGCTCACCTTTGATATGAACAACCTTTAAATCATCTATTTTCTTTTCTTCCTTAATAAGAATAGTTACTGGTATTGTAGCTTTATCCATCAAAACGGTAGATGTTTCCCTTACTTGTTCCTCCTCCCTCACAATACTAATTTGGTAATTTGAAGATGTCTTCTTAGGATCTTCTGCACAATTCACCTGCCTAACATTTGACCCAGTACTTTCAGTTTCTAGCCGCAGTGTATCCAATTCGAATTTGCTTCATACTCGTTGTAGTTTGATTTCGTGCTGCCTGACGATTTGTTGTTGTTCGAATTCGTGCTGCCTGGCAATTTTTACATTTCCTTCTTTTTAAATGCATTCCTCCAAAATAACAGATTGTTGAGTTTTAAGAAACTCCTCTTTGTAGTCTTATTATTCTCCGATCATGATATTCTTTAAATCTATAATTGTCATTTTATCTGATATTTTCTGACCTAACTCCTCAGTCAACAAAATTAAGTCCAGCTTTCTAGCTTTCCCCAAAAATGCAATTTAAAATTTTTTTTAATGTACTGAAACTAAACAAATAATCAAATGAAAACATCACACACACAAAAACAGGCGTCCTCTATACTAACTCAACACTCAATGAATAGGAGGAATTCAGAAATAATAAATCATATATTTCACAATATACAAAGTTACTTAAGTAACTAATTAATCACTTAATATATTACTGATATGCACTTAATAATCACTTAATACATTATTGATATGCATAACTTAATCTATTCCTGGTTGGATAATAAAACACTTCAGAAAATGTATTCAGTATACTAACATTTAATGTTTCAGAGAGAGAAAAAAATTCCCACAGATTACAATAACACAAAATCAATCATTAATTTATTCCAAAATACTCAGAACACTAAGGAATGCTGAGTCATGACATTCCGAAAAGTGAAATTCTCTTATAAAAGAAAGAAAAAAAGGGGGTAGTATTTTCTCCGATTTAACTGATATATTTTTTTCATTCACATAAATCCTTAAAGTACCATGAACACATAAACACAAGATAATTTCATTGACATGAAAAATGACTATTCTTCTTTAACATTAATGTGTCAAATACAATTGTTATTCACTGACGTGAATTTATTATTGTCCATAAAAAAATGTAAATAAAATATCATAAAAAATCATACAATCTTTCCACATTAATTTTCAATTACACAATTTCTATTTCACATAACTAGTATATTTTACTGATATGCATTGCTTAATGCATCAAAATATAAATACAATTAACAAATTATATGTATAAAATTACAGCAACTTTAAATGTAGAGCTTTATGAGTTTTCTAAAACATCCATGAAATACAATAAGCAATTCGTGTAGTTACTTATCAACAACAATCTTATATAAAATTATATTAGAAAGAAATGTTAACTACACATATAAAATCACGAACTGATGTTCGATACCATGCCTGTCTGAGTGTAACACTAATATCCTTAAATGCAGAAATTAATAATCTTTATGTTTTTCTGGTTTTTTTTTCAAGAGACTACTCTAAAAAACTTATTTTTACTCCATATTAATTCCGTTTATGGAGTAAAAATAATACGTATACTGATGTATAGAAATTCAAAGTTGAACTGGCATTCAAATTTTACAATTGCATGGATATGCAATCAAGTACACTGAGGAATTAAGAATGATTTTTAAAGCTTTTCTGATTTTTTTTTAGAACTGATGTTCTAAACCTTACTTTCCATTGATATGGAGCAAGAAATAATAAAATATATACTGATGTATAATAATTCAAAATTGAACTGGCGATCAAAATTTTACAACTGCATGAATATGCAATAAAATATACTGAGGAATTAACAATTTTAAAGCTTTTCTGAATTTTTAGAACTGATGTTCTAAAACTTAGTTTCCATTTATTTGGAACAAGAAATAATAAAATATATACTGATGTATAATAATTCAAAATTGAACTGGTGTTCAAAATTTTACAACTGCATGAATATGCAGAGCAAAAAAAAAACAAAACAACGTTCACTGACATATACAAAAATAAAATCAAAATTCTTTCTTAATAAAATAGTTGCTGAACAGTATAATTTTAAAATATTTCACTCATTTTACATTACAGGGAGTTGCAAGCAAAAACACTTGATTCATTTCCGTGCAGAAATCCAAAAAACTCCTTGAAATTTACTTTTATTTGTAGGCTTCCTTTAGGTCTTATCCTACTGGCTGCGCCAATAATGATTTGATCCTATGAATGGGCATGGAAAAATTGAAGACATGGGGTCTAAAATTTAAATATTAACATTTATTTTAAAGAAAAAACACAGACAGGACTAATCTCCTTCGCACCCAGACACAGAATGAATTCTTCTTCCTACCCCAAGGATTGTGGGAATCTAAACATTCCCTTTTGCAAGTGATGTTTCCGGTCATAACATGGACACTTCAAACTCCTACATAGTTAAAGAAAAACATTGCATTAAATTTCATCAAAAATTTAGGGCTTATCCATAGCAACGCAACAGCTATTAGCAAAGAACCATATAATTTTGATTCAAGGAATAAGAATGACAACTGAGCTGACATCCTGCTTTCCAAACTTCCTCACCCACACCACTCTGGGCATCAGCAGATTTAACATGCATCAGCACCTGTACATAGTAAATAATAAGAGAACATCCAAAAGAAAACAAAATATCTTTAAATTATGTAGCTGTATAAAATATTGTATAGTAAAAGTAACATAAGGTTTTAAAGTTACCTTCACAGTATTATTTTCAATAAATAGCAGTTCAAAAAGTAGAACAAACCAAAATCACTACTTGTTCAGGCCAATTTAAAACTATTTAGTTCTTGAATAAGTTGGATATACTTGTGAACACAGTTTTCCTTATAAATTCTTTTAAGCTGTACACAGCATACTCACTTAAATATCAACTAACCATTTTTCTATCATTCTGGGGTAGAATTTTTCAAAAAATTTGATTAATTGAATAGCCAAACATACTAATTTTCCCATTAATCAGATACGAACAAAATTTTAAGAATTGTGGTAACTCTCATTTATTTGTATTTAACAATTCAATTTATGCATCTTCTTTTCATAAGCTTTCTGACAAAATTTTTAATCTTACTTTATATTTTTCAAAATATAATTTAAAATTTTTTTTTCTCTTTTGGATTTATTAGCAAACACTTGGAATATATTCTTGTGATACCAACTTGACAAATTGTGAAACAACTTGCTGTAAAAATTCTGTACTTTTAAAATTAATTTTTGAATAACTGAAGAAAATTTAAAATGAGAATTAACTTTTAATCCTTGATGCATATAATCAATTTATATAAAAACAGGAATTTAAAGATACTGAAATTATCAAATCAAATACTTGGGCTATCTAAGAAACACCCAATTTTGAATTTTCTCACACTCAGCTGTAATGCTAGGGTGGCACTTTGCATAGTGTAAGACAGAGGTTCCCAAACTTTTTTGTCTCATAGACCCCCTTTCCATGTTTTTCAGTTTGGAGTAGACTCCTGCTTACATAATATTGAATTTTTCCAAATTTATCAACTTAAATGTGCTTATGACAGCTCTGGTACAGAGCTACTTCCTTTAAAAGATTTAAATTTCTAACTGTAGTGAAGTATAGAGTTTAAAACTTAAGAGCCGCATGTTGATTAATTTAAACTTTAATTGATACATAAAATAACTGATTAACAAATAAATGTTTATAATGATAGGGATGAATCTGGTGCTTCAATAACAAATTTTAAACATTTGTCATCAGTCTTGTAAGTTTAACCCTAAATTTTCTTGGTTAGTAATGTCCAATCGCGATAAAACTCCTTTTCACTAGGAAAAGCAATTAAAAACTATTGCTGACACACCCGTTTCTAAACTTTACTTTAAGATCTCCGTTACTGTGTATTCTGATCACTTCCTCTTGTAATATGTCATTTTTTTTCTTCCGATGTGACCATATGAATTCATTGTCTTCTGTGGTAATAACCAAGTAAATGCATTCTCAAACCTAGTTTCATAATCTGAATAAAGGAAATTTAAATGTTGAATGTACATTAAAAAGTTATTTTCCTGGCAGATTGTCTGTGGCCAATTGAGAAACTGGGAAAATTCATGTCCTATATTGTACTCCTTTAGCTTAATTCTGGCAAGAAACGCTGAAAGGATGGTCCTTGTTTCAATAAAATTTATGCTGTCTCCTTATAACTATAAATTAACCTCATTAAATTTAGTAAATAAATCTGTTAAGTAGGTAAAATCTGATTTCCATTTAATAAAATTTTCTTTTAAAATTAAAGTCACAATCTTGCTCCTTTTTTGTAGAACCCCTATTTACACCTCATGGACCCCCAAATTATTTTTTTGCTGCCGTAGACCCCTTGCAGGCCATCATAGACCCCTGGGGGTCTATATAGACCACTTTGGGAATCACCGGTGTAAGAGGATAGCTTAATCCACGTGTATTTGAATTTCTTCACTTTTTAATATGCCAGTCATTATCTGTTGGCCATTAAATGAGGTGCTATTATAAGGATTCATAAAATTTTTGGTGCTAATTTGATATAAGGGTGCTACATGCCAAGTTGTTGTTGATGTTCACCAAGATGGGAGATAACACATGATAATATGGTTACCTTGATATTTTTATCATCTGGCTATATGGTTGCCATGAGAATAACGTATATTAGACAATTTTTTTGGTTTTTTCCCCATGTTAACCCTATTTATTTCAGATGATTTTAATTTGATTTCTTAGAAAAATTAACCATTTTTTTGTGGCAAATGTTTATTGTTCTTCAAGACAGCTGCTTTAGTCTTCTGTTGTATTTTGTGCTATTTTCGAGTATGGATATTTCTAATATCATTGGTGAGTACTAGGATATTTTTTTTAAAAAAACTATGAGGCCAGTGCTTTTAATTATTGCTGCACATCTTGCTTGCAAACTTTATTTTGATTTTTAATAATGCATTTTTAAAAGTTCCTTGTTTGATGCAATTTATTAAAAAAACTCACAGTTTTATTTTCCTAATGATTTGTTACCACTAGGCTGCCATTCTGGATTTTATATCACTTGATAACAGGCGCTGCTTGGCACACAATAAAGGAATTGTGCCAAATAGCGCTTGTCATATAGCACCCCTGTATCAAATTAGTTTCAAAAGCCTTCTAGAAGGTTTTGGATAGTGAAAGGATTTTGTGAACTAAGTATGTGGAAAGTGAAAGAGATCTGCTTTGAAGAGCTTTGGTTCCCAATCTTGTCATGTAAGGGAATATATTTTTCCTGACCAAAAGTTGGATACTTTTTAGACATCTCTCACATTATGAATAAAAAGGTAGCTTTAAATCATAGGAGCAGTTGAAAGAAGCTATTCAACAATATTTGCTTGTTATGAAAAGTGCATTATTTAATGTTTTGTTTTACTGAATATGCTAATGATATATTTCTTTTCTTATTAATGGAATAAAAAGAAACTTGTAAAATGTTTTTCAGTATATCTTTTAATTAATCAGTATATTTATTGGATAAATTTGATATGTTAATTTATAAATTATCATACCAATTATGACCTAATATTTTAGACTAATAAAATACTTTGTATTGTATAGTTTTTATTTAAGTTTATAGTGACATTCCTACAATTATAATTTTGGGATTCAAGTTACAATTTAGTATATATTTCAGATAATCGAATAGATGATGCTTGGAGTATGCACATTGAACCTTTTAAAAAAGAAGATATGAAGCATCATTTACTTGTTGAAAGTTCCTTTGCTACACTTTTTCCCAAATACAGGGAGAAATACTTACGAGAGTTTTGGCCCATGATTAAAAAATCTTTAGAAGAATATGTAAGTGTATTATTTCTATACATACAAAGGAGTACTGGTGAACCATAAAATTAATTTTTTGTTTTTCCTTTGAATTATTTATATTAAGATAAATTCTAAATGTGTTTTATGTTTATTTACCTTTCATTTAATAATTCTCATTT
>BMAV01016672.1:306441-320301 GCA_019973955.1 Trichonephila inaurata madagascariensis | reverse complement strand
TTATAATATATTTAAAAAAATTATAAAATAAATGACTTATGTTGCTTTTATTTATTTTTTTGTAAAACTTATGTATTTTGCATGAATTAATTGCATTGTATTAATGCATATTTTGTAGAATTTGAAATTTTTTAAACATTTTGTTCTCTATGTTGTTAAACGGTTTAGAAAGAAGCAATAAAGATAAAAAAAAATTGCTATTTTTAAATTAGTTACTCTTAATTTAGCAATTTGCCCTTACTGGATTTTTTATGTTTTTAGACCTCTATGCAAAAACTGAAGTTGAAATGCAATAAAAAATTTAGTTGGATACAAATTTCATAATTGAATTGTGTGATATAATTTCTGTAAACTAAACTTTTTCATATTACTTTTTATTTTTTTATATCTAAAGGGCATTACTGCTCAATTAGATGTCATTGAAGGAAGCATGACAGTCATGACCACTCGTAAAACATGGGATCCTTATATTATTCTAAAAGCAAGAGATGTCATAAAGTTGATTGCTAGAGGTCTTCCATACGAACAGGTATAAATCTCTACATTAGTAGTTTTGCATGCATTTTAATTTTGTTTTAATTTATGAAAATTAAATTTAAAGAATTTGATTAGACAAATTGTGAATTTTTAGAAAATAATGTTCTATAAATATACGTAACTTAATATTCCTGATAAGATAAATTATTATAGCGTATCCTAAAATCTTTTAATAATTTCATTTTTTAAAACCAATTTAAAATTTTTTTTTAAAACAAATTTAAATTTTTTACTTTGTTTTAACTTTTTAAATGTGGATTATAAATTACATTATTTGCTCCTCAATGTCACCGTTTTTCACATATGCGTGTTTATCACATATGCGCGCTATTGGGAGGAACAGAAAAGACATCAATTAAAAAATCCTTCGCAAACACTGTCAAAGTCATTTTATTGCATTTCAAAGCCTTCAGAACAGTTTGCTTTTATAGCAGTACAAAGAAAAGATTGTTTTTTAGAAAAATATATCTACATGCCAAGACCTGGCTGAGCAAGACAATTATATACTACAGTGGTAGTTAAGGGGTTATAATGTACATGGCAATTTAAGTATGTATTGTTTTTCCTTTCATTTATCAACATTTTAAATGTTCAAGGTGTAATCAGTAGCTATCCAATTTTATTTTTTATTGCAGCGCATATAATACATATATTTCATCACTATTCTTCTTATTAGTCACTTGTAAGTAATTGTAATAATATATTTACTATGTGTGTATCACATTCATATTTAGAGTGAAAATGAGAGAACAAATTTAACAAAGGATTTCTTTTAAATTTGCAAGAGACTTCTCGGTCTCTAAAATAACTGATAAGATCGAGATTTTTTTGGTAATGAGTAAAAGTGGTTTCATCATTTCAATGATAGTTAAGAGAAGTGGGCTCAAAAGTGTAGGATATCGGACTGAAAATGTCAAATTCTTTTTCTTGCCTAAGGTTGCATACTTTTTATCAGACCTTCTATATATAACTGTCAATAATTTATAGAAAGTTTATAAAAATGAGTTGAAATTAAAATATTTTGAATTATTGAATTATGATATCTGTATCTAGGCTATACGTGTATTACAAGATGATTTTGGATGTGACATTATCAAAATCGGTTCGATGGTTAGGAAAAAGGACAAATTTGTGAAAAGAAGGCAGCGTATTGTGGGACCAAATGGAGCCACATTAAAAGTTAGTTTTCTTTTGTTTTTGTTGGGAAATATAACTATATGAATATTTATTCAGTATTATATTGGTATAATGATTATAAATTTTAAATTTTTTTAGGCCATAGAACTTCTTACCAATTGCTATGTACTTGTGCAAGGTAATACAGTTGCAGCTTTAGGTCCTTATAAAGGTCTACAACATGTAAGTTATTTTGAGTATAGCGTTTATTTTAATATAATTTAGTTTCTTATACTGATCTTTGAATAATAATTTTAAAAATTACTTTTTTTTCTATAGTTGGCATATATTTTTCTTCATAAAAAAAGGAATTTAAAAATATTTTAAATGTTTATTAATGAATAGACTGAATTTTTAGAATCAAGTCTTTTAATACAAATTAAAATATTGAAAAAGTAATTATAGTGTCCTTTTTTTGAAATTTTCATGTGGATTGTTTTGGATAAAAACATGATTTTTTAAAAAATTAATCTTTTTTAAATATTATTTTAGGTGAGAAGAATAGTGGAGGAGACTATGAAGAACATTCATCCTATATATAACATAAAAGTAAGTCTTTATAAAAACATATACACCCAACACTTTTTTTACATGATTTTAAAATAACATGTTCTCCAATTATACTCTTTTACACAATTTTTTTTGTTCTAGAACTATTCGAAAAAAAACCTATTTTTTTTAAGTTACAAGGAATGCCCAAATTTTGTTATCATTTGCTTTATTTTATTGTACTTGAACACAGCATTTCATTCTTCAATATAATTGCATTTTTTATTAAAGTGCTCTGTTCATAGGATGCAATAAATAATTTCAATAAAGTTCTAAAAGTTGAAGTTCAAAGTCGTTTTTAATTTGATGGTGAAATTTCCAATATAATTTGTGTTGATGACAATTCTTTCTATTAAAGGCCATTAATAAGAAATGAAATTTTTCATTTGAATCAAAGCTGACAATTGTGTGAGACATATCTGACAGATCTACCGATGATAGCAATTTTGATCCAGTTCGTACTAAACATGCACACTTGTTATCAAGTAGCAATGAATAGTTGTTCATTTGTAATTTTGTTCTTATTTTCCATTTTAATTTTTATATGTTGTATGTATTTACAGATTGAATTTTCACTATGCACTAATTTAAATTTTTTTCAGTAATAAAAAGTAATTGTTTTTGTTTGATAAATATGTAATATGTATTTCATTAGTACTTTTTTTACATACTTCTTGGGGAAAATATTTGGAGTTTTTTCACTTTGCACAATTTTTTAAAATTGTGGAACACATCCCCAAATTTACCATATGTCACATATATTTTTTTAAATGGTTTTCTGAGGAACATATCTACCATGTAAAAAAAGAGTTGGGTATATGTGTGCCAAAATATTTCACACTTTTTTAAATCTTCCCATTTAAGCTTATTGCTACATTAGAAAATTAATGAAGCAATGAATAAACATCATGAATATGTTTACTTTTTAGGCTTTGATGATTAAAAAAGAGCTCGCAAAAGATCCCTTGCTGAAAAATGAAAATTGGGAACGTTTTCTACCTAAATATGTGAGCAAAAATGTCCAGAAAAAGCCAAAGAAAAAGAAGGTGAAGAAGGAGTATACTCCATTCCCTCCTCCTCAACTAGAAAGAAAGGTAATAAATTATTTTCTATGAAATTTTGCTAATTGCATGTTTTAATATTTTTTACACCTTTCTCCCAATCAAAATATTTTTTCACTAATTTATGATAGTTATAATTTTGTTTCTTTCTCTCTAAAAATCTCTGCAATGGGATTTTTTATTTTCAGATAGGATATTAAAGTATGTTTCTCCCCTCCCCCATCTTCCCTTACTCAATTTTCTAATTTGGAAAGTCATATTTAAGCCTTTTTCTTAGCTTTGCATATAAATTACCATCATAAAAAAACTATTTCAACAAATAAAATTAATTGCTTAACTATTTTTTGTAAAAGAAAATTCTTTCATTTTTTAAAAAATTTTACTGCCTGGGAGTGACATAAGGCAAAAAAAAAAAAAAAAAAACAAACCCAGAGGTACAGATGTAGATATTTACCTCAGAATTTTTAATTACTAGCAACAGATGTACTTGTAACTATCAAATTAGTGCAAATCATTATTACATTCAATTTTTTATATGATTCTGATACAGACATTTTAAATGAAAAATTATTAAATAAATCTGTCTAATAAAATAGGAAATGAAATTAAATTTAGATGTTGAAAGCTTATAGCAGTGGTCACCAACCCCAGGCCGCATACCAATACTGGTCCATGGATGAAATGGTACTGGGCTCCCTAGGATAATTAAATTATTTCCATTTTATATACTGTGGTGTATTTTTCTCATGGTTTGTGCGACTGTTCATGGAAATCACTTTATATTCATTTTTTGGTGTAACTGTATTTTAATTTAAGGGCATATTTAAATACAATTATATTAAAGTTATTTCATCAAAACAATCTAAAATATAAACAATCAATGTCCCATCTTCAGCGAGCCACAGTAAATTTATCAAACGTTGACTGGTCTGCTACAGTAAAAAGTTTGCAGAGCACTGGCTTATGGGACAGTTTTTAAAATGAGGCATGCAATAAAAATATTGCATGGATTGGACCCCTGATAAAATAGAGCTAAAAAATGGATATCCCCATTTGATGGTGAAATATGATGGAGAAGGGAGGTTGCAAGCTCTAATTCACACAAATTATGTGATACATTACTTGTATTCTTAACAGAATAAAAAAGACTGGGTTTTGTGTGTGTGTGTGCTTTATTGATAACTAAATGTAATTAAAATATTTCTTTCTCTTCATAGGTTGATAAACTCATGGCTTCTGGAGAATACTTCTTAACAGAAAGGGATAGGAAAAGGAAGTGGCTTGCTGAAAAATTGGTAATGTGTTCCATTTCTGTTAATTATAATATTTAAAATATCCCAATTTTATACCCCCTTTTTCAAAAAGTACACTGAAATACTATAAGTATTAAAATGAATATATATCTTAGGCATTCTTTGAAAAGTAAATAAGTTGATAATTTATATATATATATATATATATATATATATATATAATGGTATGTAATGTATTTCAATTCTCTTGAGATGGATTTTCATTTCATTTTGGTCCCAAACCCTCTAAGACACCAAGTGATATTTACCGTATTTACTCGAATCTAAGCCGCATTTTTTTTGTAATGTTAATGCTACTGAAAGTCGGGTGCGTCTTAGAATCAAAGGTGGAAAAATTTGTTGGATGGGGGAAATTGAACATGATACAGACAGAGTTACAGCAACTACAGATTCATGTATGTGTTTAAAAGTTTTTAACATCTGTAAAGTAAATTTATTATTCACTTCTTATTTATTTTCATTTAAAATTTTTCTAATTTCATAAACATGGGATATACTGTTTTGCACTATTTCTTTATTTTCTCATTAAAAACATGTTAAGAATTTGGAGTGCAGCTTATAATCGATGGCAGCTTAGATTTAAATAAATACAGTAACTCTTTTTAATTAACTGTATAAAAAGAATACACTTTTAACTGCAATATTAGTTCTTAAAAAAGTACCACATCATCGAGTTTCTGTGGTGTGCTAACATTTCATCAACCACTAGATCCCACCAATTAGCATTTTAAGGTGACCATAGAACTTTCTTGATAGAAGTAAGCTGAAGGCTTTTGAATTAAGGAGAATATTTTGTCCACCAAAAGCTTCACTCATGCATTTTCATATTTTCCACCTCTATCTGTTTCACAAATGTCTTGTTACATGACTTTTCTGAAACACAAGATCACACTTATTTTATTTATGATAATAAATATCATAAATAAAATAAGTGTGATCAACCTGCATTCCTGAATGTCTCTTGGCAACATTTGTGTCCAAAATGATATCAGAACTAGCAATCTTTTCATATTCATATATTGTGGTATACATTTCATTAAAATAATATTTTCCTTTTAAAATATTGAATAAATGATCATAATGAATGCAATGCTATAAAAAAAAATGAAGTCAAACTTAATAATTTGCTTACAATATTACGCATTTCAACTGGGCAATTAAACACAAAGATTTTTCTTTGGTTATTTTGGATATTTTTACTATAAAGCTGCAATATATAAAAGGACTAAGTTTGAAATTTAATTTAAGTAAAAGTGAGTAAAAATAAAAATTACTGAGAAGTTAATTTTCACAGAAAAAAATATTGTTAAAAAAATAATGCATTGATTTTTATCAAGAATGCTTAAAAGCAATGTTAATTAAGAGCTGATAAATCATGTTTTTTTTTTCTTCTTTTTTTTTAACAAAGATTAGTTATTACCATTATTATTTCTAAAAATGTTTATTGTTAACACCACATATTGTAGCATAAAAGTCTTGTGTTAAATGACCTGGTTTGTATTGATTACTTATAGTTGAAACATAAAACTCATTATTTAAAGAAATGTAGTTTATTTTTTTTATTGCATTATATATTATCACTTTTTATCAGAAATGCAAAACAAACTTCTTTCAGTTTATTGATGAGTAATATTCATTAAGTTATTGCTTTGTTGTATTAAGAAATTTCATTCATTCCCTCAAAACCTTATGTTGTTGTTTTTTTGGTTACAAATAATATAATTGACCAAGACAAATTTAATTTTAGATTAATCAAAATATGGAATAGTAACATTCTTATCAAAAACTCAGTTTTCAGCTTATCTAATTGTCATATTATATATATAAAAAAAGTTTTTATGGCTGAATTTGGGATAATTTTTATCTAATTTCTAGAAATTCTTTTGAATATTATTTATTTCTTAAATGCCTCTATAATGATTAAATAATTATTTAGAGAAATTTAATTTCCATGTGTGTGTGAAATGAATTTTAATATAACTTGTAAATAAAGGGGAATTTTCTAATATAACTTGTAAATAAAGGGGAAATTTCTTATATAACTTGTATATAAAGGGAAATTTTCTTAATAAAATACTTTTCCTTGCATATAATTTATTTTTTCTACAGGAAAAGAAAACTACCGCTGAAGTTAAAAGACAAGAAAGGAGAAATAAACCATTCATTCCTCCAGTTGAGAAATCCTACAGAGCTAATCAACAAGATGAGGTCAGTTTTTAAAGCAGTTAAGATTTATATAATTATAAAAAAATTTTAGTTTTAAGTAATTAAAAATTATTTTTTCAATATGATCTTTCAAAGTTCTTAATTTTTAAATACTTTCCAATTGGTAAAAAAGGAAAATTCATATAATTTATTTTAAAAAATATCTTGAATTTTATACCTGAGTAAGATTTTGTGAGTTTGATCACTTAAAGAACTGTAATCAAACTGATCATACAATGAACAAAGTTTGCTCTCAAATGTGTGTGGAATATTTTTCTTTTGTAGCTTTTATTAAAGTACATGCACAGTGTGTAGAATCATACAAAATAATATTTTTCAACTGAAATATATATTGTTTCTTATGCTGTAATAAGTGTAAGATAGACTTATGGTCAGAATCATGGTTCCATCAAAGATTATCCTTGGGATAATAGGGTTGCTATATGTTAGGAAGGCCACATGTTTTCAAATATGTTATAAAAGTTTGAAGTGTGTGTAGCAACCCAAAAGTTATTTTTATCATTTAACCATGATTAAAAACTAAACTTCGATTCAGTGGCATTTACATTCAGTTATTATTTAATCAATCTTGTCTCATTTTTTTGAAATCATTTGTGGAGAAATGATTTTTAATGCTGATTTCTCAAGCCAGCATTCATTGGCATAATTTTACAATGAATAATTTCAGCTGAATATATCTGAAATTAGTTTTCAAAAACTCTTCTATTGCATTCACTTCAACACAAAATAATAAGATATTTGGTATTCTAGTTTTACTTGAAAACTGGCTTATTTTTTTCCTTTGAATTATTTTGTATAACCAGATTTCTCAAAATGAATGCTCTTTAGAATTAAGTGAAGAATGTCTGGATATTCAATGTTTATAGAAAAAGTCAAAATAACATGCTATAAAATATTTTCTCTGAACTGCAGAACATTGGACAAAAAAATGAATTAAAATCCAATATTTAACCAATTTCCTTAGTAGTATTATATATACTTTTTTGGATTTTTCTTTTAATAAATATTCAGTTAATCAGCATATCCTTTTGTTCACATAAAAAGCCAGCAGTATTTAATTTAGGTCAGTCTTTTACGTTTCTGTAAAAAAAAAAAATAGTTATATGCCACATTCATTTTTTGGTTTAAGAAAACTTGAAAAGGTGACACAATTAAGAATCAGGTCTGTATTTATTTTAAATAGAATAAAATTTTCTTAACAGAATGAATTTAACTGATTAAGTTATAAAATCATAAGTCATAGCTGTAATTGTCAAGAATGTATGTACAGCTGGCATGGCAAACACATGGCCTACAAAAATTAATAACCAACACATTTTTTTAACATATGGTTATTACACTGGATACTTTAATTAAAATAAGTACATACATGGTTCATGAATTAAATAAATCTTTTTAGAAAACATTTTTCATTTATTTATAAGGGAAAACTACAGTGAGTGTTGGCACCTTGCTATAGAAGTGCTCATGTCATGAAATGCCCAATCATTTCATGAATAGTGGCATTTTATGACATTAATAATTCTATGAGTAGACTCTCTGACATGTGTTCACTTCTTGAGGTAATTCAAATGTACATACTTAACTCATGGCAATGAGCTACAAAATGCCATTAGAGTCAGACGTTATTCCTTAACAGTCAGTGAATAAATACTGCATTCTGGTCTAGTTTGCACCTAACAATTTTCATCTGGCTGAAAAAAAGTGTGTGTGTGTTTTTTAAATTTTATTTTTAGTGTAATTAACAATTTATTGAAATAATTCACAAGCATGATAAAAAATGATCAACAGAGAAAGAAGTATTGCACATTTTAAGAGAATTAGGAATCGTGGTAGTTTTGCTTTCAAGGAAAAGGTATAATTTTATGTTTGATATTCAGAAACTCCATAGCAGTTTGCAGAGTGTAATATTAAAAGATACTGATAAAATTGATAAAGAAAATTGACAAATATAAAAAGAAGCTTTGTGAAGATAAATTGTCAGAATTAAAGTTGATACTTCTAAAAGAAAATATATTTGCTGAACCTGTTGAAGATAATACAGCTGTTGTAAAGATGAGCTGTTGATGTCACATTTAATTGCAACCAAGCCAAAATTATTATTGAAGTTTAATTTATTAGCAAATATATGATTCAGACAGTGGAAGTACTGTGTTAAAAACAATTCAAAAATGTAATCTTAACGAGAAATATTATTGCCTATGGAATTGATATAGCCAAAAATTTACGTAATCCACTAAAATAATTTTAATACTTGAAAGTTACTCAATTGCAATTGAAGGAAACATAGATGTACAAGATAAAGCTTAACTATCGGTTTTTATTTGTGTGCGTGTGTGATGAAACTTGAAAGTCAATAAAGAGCTTCTGGAAATTATCCCAAATGTAGCAATGAATGTTCTGAATAAATAAAATTTAACATTACAATAATTAATTTTTTTTGCAACTGTTGGTATTTTGCTGTGATTGGTGTTATTAAAGAAGTTACTACGTACACGTTAAAGAAAAATACTGAGAACAAGGTAATAATTCCCTTCCAACACCTTCTTTGTATTATTCATCTAAAAGCATTATGTTCAAAAGTTAGAAATATTGGCATGTTTTTAAAAATGTTACTAAAATTGTAAATTATATTCACTCATGCTAATTTAATTACAATCAATTTAGTAAATTTTTTCAGGATATAGGAAATGAATACACTGATCTACCTTATTACATAGAAACTTAATGTCATTCTAGTCGTACAGTTTTACAGCAATTCTTTCAATTGTTAAAGGAAAATATTAAAAGGCAATCAGTAGATAAAAGGTCTGTCTTTTACAATTAACATTACAAATCACATTAGTCAACTTAATCTGAAACTTATTACCTTATTTGACAATATCAACATTTACAAATAGATATTACTCTGGCAAAAACAAAGTCTAAAAGAAAATTTCTCTCACTTTGAGTCTTGCCAGTCATAATTACTGAAGTTAGTACAGTTGAAGTGTTCATGATATGCTAACCAAATTGTTAGAAAATGAATTCAAAAAGACTTTTGGACATCAAAAAAATGGGAAAATTATTTTTCCATTATTTACTTCACCTTTGTGTATTGATGTTGAAACTATTGATGAAAATTTACAACTGAAACTTGAAATGCAGTGTAATTCTGTATTGTAGAAAAAATATATGGATGTTGGAATTTACATTTCTATAATTATTTGTCACTGGACTGATTTTCCAATGATTAATTAGCAGTTAAACATATTTTATTTATGTTTGGCAGCAATTTGTGCAAACAACTATTTTCCACAAAGAAATATAAGCTGTGGAAAGATCCAAGATTAACAAGTAAGCATGTACAAGCAGTTCTTAACAAAACTACAGCTCAACAAATTCAACCAAATATTGAAGATTTGGTTAGTAAAAAGTGTTGTCAAATTCCTAAAAAAAATTATTTTTTTGCAGCCTGCAATTTAATGTAACCCTTGGTACTTAATAAGTTTGATATGCTTAACTTTCATTAACCCTCCAAGCAGTCTGCACGTAAAATTCTGCCATTCCAGAGATGCTTTTTCTGCCTTCAAGCAAGATTCCCAAAAGCGGCCGAGCCGCATTCTTAAAAATACGGCTCAACCGCTTTTGAGAACCCCACCTGAAAGCAAAAAAATATGTGCGGTGCATTTTTGAAGCATCTCCAGAATGGCAAGACTTTAAGTGCAGACCGCTTAGAGGGTTAATGGTCACATGCATGAAAGTTTTATGATTCTGTGTGAAAAGTGAGTTTAGGAGGTGTTATTTTTTACTCATCTATACATACAAAGTTCATAATAATTGTTAGCAAATAGTTTTAAAATACATATTAAATGTGAATTATTTGTCTTTGATTTAGCAGGATAATCAACTCAAGAAGAAGAAAATTAAAGTTACCCAAAAGTTTAAGAAAATTAAATCAAAAGAGAAAAAGCAGGATTAAACTTCATACAAAAATGAAAAAACAGATACAATCTGGTTTGTGTGAGTAAAATATTTTGTATTAAACAAGTAAATTGACAATTTAAACTGTATGTGTGGAATGTTTAGCATAACTTTGCTAAAGGTTTCTTAATAGGTATTTTTTTTTTAAAGTAATTTGCAGTCTTTTTACTTAGTATATGTTATTAGTCTAGAACCGGGGTGGGCATTACGTCGATCGCGATCGAGCGGCCGACTGCCGAGACATTTTTGGGTGACCGCCTGAAGATTTTAGCAGTTAGTAATTATAAACTAAAATATTCAAGATTGGCTGAAGTATGCAGACTATGTCTTCTACTGACTATAACGAAAACTAACTTTATATAAAAATATTTAGATAAAAACTAAGATAAACTTTAGATAAAAAGGTCTTTTTTTTATGTATTTTGAATTGCTTGATAGTAAATGTATCATTTGATATTAAAGTTTGTAATTTGCATTTTTTTTAAACGCAGTTTTAAAAGTGTGTTTTTTTTTATTTTAGTTCTATAAGCACGTTTTGTATTAATTATTAATTTATAATAAATATTGTAGACCTTTTCCTACCTCCCCACACCTACGACACAAGAATTTTTGAAGTGGGGGGCGTGGTCGAAATTCTACCATTCTGGTGTTATACCGCAATACACTGCCAAACATATTTTTTTAATTTTGTAGATTGTCAGGAACAAAAAATAAATTACTAAATAAATACTCAGCATTAAATAATAAAAAAGTATTAATAACAAGTGCTTAATTAAGTTTATCATACTGTATACATGGAATTAAAATCAATCGGTAAAAAAAAATCAAGGGCTGTGGGGGATGGTTCGGACCAGTGCCTCCCCCTCCTTGTGTGCACCGCAACAGATTGAAAACATTAGAAGTAGACTGCACCCTGGAAAAGTATGCCCACCCCTGGTCTAGAAGTAAAAAAAATTGCTTTATAGTCAGCAATTTAAAAATTATTTTAATTAAGCAGGTATTTATCTTGTATAGATTAACTAAAACAGATTTCATATATTTCAGATGAAGGAATTCAAGTTGATAAAGGATGGAGAATTTTCATTTCTTTCACTGGACTTTATTATATTTGAAATATCACTGACATTAGCATGTAAATACTCTTTTTATTAAAGGTGTATCATTAAAAATAAATGTAAGTGAAAATGGAGAATAAAGTCAAATGTTAGTAAATTTTCAATAAAATAAAAAAGCAACCATTTTTTTTAAAAAAAATATCTTTTATTATAAATAAGTACAAAATAATTATCTTTCTTCAATGGTAAAAACAAATGTTGTGTTAGAGACAGTGAAATTTATTTTAAAATTAAGGATGTGTTTTTCTGGAATGACTGAAATCGGTGGATGCAAAAAATATACACCTTGTTGGCTATTCATACACCATTGAATGGGATGATTAGGTACTATGGGTTGGATTGGTCCTGTAGTTATTTCTGTTTCCTCAAAATTGTAATCAGTCCAAAGAACAATAGCATTACATATCCCAGAACTGAAAGAAGAAATATTTATACATTCATTTCAAGGTAAATATAATCCGAAACAAATAAAAATTACATAATTTTTAACCCTTTATCTGCCACTGGCATTATATATGTCTCACTCAACCCATATGTAATAATATATATAAGTAATAATATATATAAGTCTTTCTGAAATAAGATTCTTCTCTTAGCACTGTTATCATTACAACTGTTTAAAATTATATTGACAGTGAATTTACTTGTTTGTGCCTTTTCTTTCCTCCCATACGTCCACTAATGTGAAAAATGGTGGCATTGGGGAAGCTTTTTTTATTTGGTTATATTAAAATAAAACAGATGATAGCTTTTTGTTCTGAACACAGGGAGGGGGGGGGGTATATGGTGCAAGTTTTATAACAGTCCTCTTACTAAACTAATAAATGTATCTCCGAAATAGTGTGGTTATGGAACAGTTAAAGAGATAAGATATATAATGTTGAACTACATGGAACTTTATTCCTTCACTTAATTTTTCACATTGATAATTTTATCAGAGTTTTTAAGTAACTATATAATTAATTAAATTTCAAAGGGTTAACAATAAAATAGTAATATACAAATTTATTACCTAGAAATGGGTACTTCACCAGAAACTTCAAAAGCATTTGTGAAAGTACTCTTTGAAAAATCAAACTCTTGTAGATTGAATTCTTCTGAAAGTGCTGTGCATGGATATTCCCATACTGGATGTGGTTCTACAGAAGCATCAGCAATAGATATTGCCCTCTATGTAAAATGAAAAAAAAAAAAGCATAACAATTTAAAATGGCTAAATAATGAGAATATGATTAAGATTGAAAAATATAAGTTTAAAGAATAAATTGGGGAATCATTTATACATCTTTGTTGAAAATACCAATGCTGAAAGAATAAAACAAATTCACATATTTTTTAATCTGAAAAAGTAATTTAATTTTTAACAATCTATAAAAAAATTAATTTTACAAGATATTCTATATTATGGAAACAGATTGCAATGTTGGGTATTTTGGACTTGGGCCAGAAGTGTATAAAAGATTAAACAGGCAAGCCATTTAGGGAATGAAAAACAGTGTGTTTATTCAATCATAAACTGCAAACTTTTGCAATATAAGTAATACCAGTTTCAATTGGGATTTGTTTGCAATAGTACTTTTTGGGACAATGCACAGAACAAATATCAGTTTTGTAATGAGTCATTCTGTTAAGAAATGCAGAATTAATTTAGGAAGATTTTCATGCCATTTGTGTGTCTTTTAAAATGTAATTCAAACTAATCTATTTAAAATATAGATAAAAAATGGTACAGTTAAGTAGATTGAGGTATTTAGAACATCACTACTGTAGAATCTTTTATTTAGGACACATGGTGCTTGTACAGAAAGAGGGAGAGAGGTGTATGAAAGGAAAGTTAAAAAACGACACGTTGTTACAATTTCAAAACAAATGTTTGTTATGGGGGAAGTTGACGCCAAAGCAACTCTCCCTGAAACGAAC
>BMAV01016672.1:271621-306041 GCA_019973955.1 Trichonephila inaurata madagascariensis | reverse complement strand
ACCGGCCCCCCCCCCCCTTGTAAATTAATGAAATAGTTTGCAATTACTGTACAGAGTACATAGTACAGTATGAACTGTTTTCAACTTGTTAATTATCATTGCTTTACCATCTTTTACTTTCAGACATCCTCATTCTTTGTTGTTATTGTGCTTATACAACAAAAGTTTTCTTCGAGCTTTGATTATTGCAAAATCATTAAGGACATAATTGTAATCAATTTCCATAACATTTTGAATGCATACCAACATCAAACTTAACTTTTCATTTACCATACTAGATCTCATTTTAGTCATTACTCTCTTAAGGGCAGAAATGCTTTTATCATGACTCGCTAGGCGGTAATATATTTGCTTCCTTTTTTCACTCCAAATTTTTGAGCCTAAGCAGTCCTGATTCAAATATGAAACTGTGAAAACTCTATAAGTGTTTTTCACATTTTGTGGACTTGAAAAAATTTATTAGTTTTCTTGATTCAAAGCAAATATAACTTTTATTCTGAGGATTGTGCAGTATACCTGAAAAAAGTAAATCGCTTTAAGGCTGTCTTCGGTAAAAGTAAGAGAGCTTGAACTAAATGCGAAACACATTTTCAGACAGAAAAAATGCCTCAATTTCTTTGGAAATTTGTAATATTATAACTCATACCTTTGTTGACAATAGTGTTTTTAAAAATGCTAAAATATTCCATGAACACTTCCTTTTCTGTTTTAATACATGAAGGTATAGCCCATTTAACATTACGATATAGGAGAAATGGTATAGGAAAAAATGAATCAACTCGGTTAAAAACGGGAAGTATGATTAAAAAATTCTGCTCTCTAAAGGATAGTGAAGCCAGAATATCATATTAATGTTCCAAATTCTGGTCCTATTCTTTAACATTAACTGAAGACAGCCTTAAGCATAATTTTGTTCAATTAAAAAAGTTTCTTTTATTCAATCTATTAATGTAAAATTCATAAAAGCTTGATCTAAAGAAAAATGTACAGTTAAAGAATAAATCTTTTCAATATGTCCTACATTAATTATCACTGTTTGAAATCCATTTATACTAGTAAAAAATACAGCAGAAAAGTGTAATAAAAAAATTAATCAAAAACAATGATTGACAAAAGGAATTCATAACCAAATCTGAATTAATATAAAAGATTTTTTAATGTTAAGTTTGACATTTCAATAAAAAAATTCATTAAAATGTTTTTTTAAGCATCAATTTGCAGAAGCTGTTACTATTCATATAGAGAGAATTTTATAAACATTCCCTAACATTTGGCAATTGCTTTAAAAAATAAAATTTAATGATATATCTCTAAATATATAAGTTGATTCATAAATAGTGTGACCAATTTCAGAAGATCATAAATTTTTATTGAATAAAGTTATTTATGTGAAATTTTCAATGTGGTTTCTTCTAGCACAGTACATTTTATGTAAGCGTTTCGGCTAAGCTAAAAGAGTTTTTTTTTTCACTATTTTGGGGGTATTTTTCCAACTTTCTCTTAAACTGCTTTTTGAAGCTCTTGAAATGCTCTTACTTTATGTTTATTTAATTGTTTTTTTAAGTATCCCCATAAAAAATAATCGCAAGGCACGCAGACAGGGTATAGTGATAGTCATTTATCAGGAGGAAGAAAATTTATTTTTTTATATTTCAGTCATTTTATAGTTGATTTTGCAGTATGATTTGGTGCACAATGTTGGTGAAAAACAAAGTTTCCTTGAGTGTAAAGACGTTTACTTTCTCCATCAAGTGTTTCAAAACTTTATTCTGATAGCATTTGGCATCAATTTTTAACCTTTGTTTTAAAAAAAATGGTTTTTTGTTAAGCCTTGAGAGGACAACCCCATCCATATCATAACACCTGATGACCAACTTGCATTTTGCAAAACAGATGCGTTTTTTTGACATTTTCTTCTGCATTAAATGTATTGTATCTTAGTTTTACCAGTTGTGAATGACAGATCAAACAGTGCTTCATTCAAAGTTATCCATGTTTTGCATCTACCTTCGCATAACATTAAATACAGAGGCCAAGAATGTTTTCTTTATTTTTCAGCAGTCTTAACGGACATGTGATGACAATCTGGAAAATTTACTTTTTATAGCCAATTTTCTTTATCTGACGATAAATTGTCAATAGCTATGTCTGTAGTTTCTTTGCCATAGGTTTTTGAGGCAAAGGATTTTTTAAAGTGATAATTCTTTTCAGCTCCTTTTTTTCTTTTTCATTAAGGACTTCCTTTGGTTCACATTTTTTCCCCTGGAGCTTTTGATAGGGAGCCGAAGTTTAGGTAGAAATACAATAGAAAAATGTCTTTTTTGATTTTTAAATGCTTTATTTTTTACAGAATATGAACAAACATCCTTCAAAAGCTGTAAAATTTCGTTCTGAGTTTGAGGATCTAATTTCAGTACTATAATTTACTCTCACTAATAAAAATGGTTAGATTAGTAATTTAAATGTTTCATTTTTAAAATAAAACCATTAGTAAAATGATAGAAATTCATCATAAATAGTTATATGCTTTTAAAATTGGTCACACTAATTTTGAATCAACCGGTAAATAAAAGTTTGTGTGTTGCTATAATAAATTAGAAGAAATTTGCAGAGATGAAATTTTTTTCCTGCTTACAGTATATTGAAAAAAAAAAACTAAATAATACATGTAAATTACAGTTTTACAATATGAGCACTAAAAGTATGAACAGTTGTATTACTTGTACAAAGGGGGTTGGTTGGCCATGAGGCACAGACAGGGGAACCCTCTCCTTCCAGTTAAGATTTAAGTTTTTTGGTAAAATGTTAATTTCAGCCTAGATTCCAAAAATATAAACCTTGTTAAATCTGTTCAGTATACCGAGCATTGTGTAATACAATTAAAAATATTCTGGTTACCTCACAATTTTGTGTTTTTTAATTGTTTTAAGATTTGGAGGCATTTAAATATTTGTTAAGGTATTCAACAATAAAAATTTAGTAATATAATCTTCATGAATAAAGGTAGTTGAATGAACTAAATTAAACTAGATACTTTTGTTAAAAAAAAATTATATATTCTGATAATTACAAAAATATTTGTTAAAATGGAATCTTTATATATATATATAAAGCTTTTTCTTCTTCATTAAATAGCTGAAAAAAAAGTAAAACAATTTGATTATAATCTTACTATTTAATTACTAAATCTATGAATTAGAGTTGAGCTATTTTACAGTTACATTAATAATTAAAATTTTTAATTCAATATTTGAATAAAGTTTTCACAAGACAATATGTCAACATGGAGTGTATTTATACTAATCAGGAATATAAAACAGAGTTCATAGATTGATTTTATCACAATTTTTCAAAAAATATTACTTACATTTTTGTTTAAATTTTGTTCTTTAAAACAAAAATAAATAATTGATTTTAAAAAAATATCATAGTAAAAGTAGACAAAAACTAATTTGAATGCATTATTTTTAAGAGGATTTTTTTTTTTATTTTTTAAAGAGAGTTTAATTTACCTGAATCATTTCATCAAATTTAGAGAGATTGAAACCTTCTGCATTCTTAACAGGAGCTCTAATTTTCCATAGATCTTCAAAATCAACTGCTATGCCTTTTAATTTCCCATTCTCAGGAATAACTGATACATTAGAAGCCAAATAAGGTGCTAAAAGTGTCCTTAAATGCCAAAAACGCATTAATTCCCATGGATGTATAGAATTTACAAAATAAGGTTCTGTCAAAAGAACATCAACCTACAAAAGTAACATTAAAATTGATTATTCAATATTTAAAAAAAATTGCTTTTAAATATGCAGAAGTAAACAATTTTGAACAGCAAACAATTTATACCTTTTCCATGTCAAAATCTTCTTCAGAAAGATTAGCTGGTTCTTTTGCAATTATTTTAATAAT
Source organism: Trichonephila inaurata madagascariensis (assembly GCA_019973955.1). Taxonomy (NCBI): domain Eukaryota; kingdom Metazoa; phylum Arthropoda; class Arachnida; order Araneae; family Nephilidae; genus Trichonephila; species Trichonephila inaurata. The sequence continues at coordinate 302,132 of BMAV01016672.1, read as the reverse complement.
GTTATTTTCATCATTGTCCTCTATATATGATTTAATCATATTATGATGAAAATGATTTGATTCAATAGTAAAAACCTGTAATCAGTCAAAATTGAATATTAAAGAAAAATAATTCTAATATACAAAATAAGGCATCAATAATAGTTTAATATTATAATGCATGGAGTAAAACACTGATTTCAAAACTTTATTTTTTAGAAAAATAAACTATTTATTTTGTCCTTGAGCCTTCCTTAATCATTAGTAATATGAAATTTAATGCATTACCCCAAGTACGATTTCATACTAGTTTATATTATTATTTTTATTGCCTACACATTTCTTGTTTAGTAGCATTTATGTAGAAAAATACCTATACATATATTTTACAAACTGTAGCATTTTACTTTTCTTTTCATGAAGGAATAAAGCTAGAATATCATAAGAGCAAAAGGAAACTTAAACAATAGTTTTACATTAATACAAGCAAGTTTTTATAGAAAAATACTTTTAGTATAAATAATATTTTATTTCACTATTTTCTTGATATCTCATACTTGAAGAAAAGCTTTATATTTTTGTCATTTTTATTTTTTAAAATTTGGCAACCCACAAAAACTTTCTTGGAACCAATAGTTCGTGCACTAATGATCTTTTTGATTAAAATTTCAATAATGGAATATTATTTTTTTATTTAAGATTAAAAAAAACTCATTCAAACCTTGTAAATGTTACAATCCTACAGTTATGATTATAAATTAAAATTTCTTTCTAATACATAACAATTTTGTATTCGTAATGTCGTTCCAACTTAATTATCTGAATAATTCAATATATTTGCTTTATTATTTCATCACTTGTATAATCCAAATAAGATTTGGAGCTTCCTCTGATAAACCTTCCAGTCATAAAAAGTAACACAAAAGCCTAATTTTAATTTAATTAATGCTGTATTTTTTTTCTTTCCTTAATGTAAAGAGAAGTAGAATCTGAACTGAAAAAAATTTAATTTGTTTCATTAACAAAAAACTATAACTGTATAACGTATAATGAACTGAAACCAAGCTTTTTAAATCTCTTAGAAAATATAAACATGAAAAATATGAAGTTTTTACAAATTTAATGAGCAGCAATCCTGAATATTTTTCAGTTAAGTAAATCTCCCTTCATGGCTTTTACAAGTTCATGTCTCTCATAAAAGATTATCAACATAAAATGAAAATTTTATATAATTACTTTTTTGGCTCCTAATTTTGCAGCCATAAAAGGCAAGAGAGATCCATCACTTATAGAAAGACACACTGATGAAGGAGAAATCACCTAAATGCATATGATTTAAAAATTCAATATTTTTATTCTAAAAATATTTTAAATTACATCATATTAATTATTAACAGCACAATATTTGACCATTTTGAAAAAAATTCATAAAAATATTTTATATACAAAAAAATTTTTTTTTCCACTTCATTTAGGTTTTTTATAAATGTTTGAATATAAAATTTAAGAATAAGTCACTTTTTCAAAACTAACATTAGAAAATAGCTACATGTTATAAAGCTAGAAAGTTATTAATTTTTTTAAGCATTCGAGTCGGTTTAGCATTTTTTTCTCCTTTTTCTAATTGGCAGAATATCTTGAAAAGACTGTACAATAATTTGGTAAATGCAAGAAAATTAGATCACATATTCTCATACACAATTTGCATTCTAATGATACAAATATTTGTATCAATAAAGGGAAATAGTTTTTCTTCAGCTTATTATGCTTTTATTATTTAAAAATGAATGAATTATTTCATTATAACTGAAAGTGAATTATTATTTAACTTCTTATTTGTTATATCTTCAAATTTATTTCTTATATTAGAAAAAGTGGCAGCATATAAAAGTTTGATAATAAAAGATCAAATAATTCTGTACATTTTTTAATAATTTAAGATTGAAAATAAAATCACCCCCTATATATTTATATATTCTAAATTACTTCTATTCATAAAAATTTTTAAAAAGCTAATTTTAAAAAAATTAAAATTTTAATATAACAAATTATATTGGGTTAAATATTCTGAAGATTTTAAATAAATTGAAATCCTTTCTATTTGAAATTAATTAATTATGAAAGCCTCAAATAAAAAATTGATTAATTTAAAGATTAAAAGAAAACTTACCTTTTTTAACATTGCAACATATTTGTCATTCCTAATTGTGTCATTCTTCATACCGATTCTAGCATGTGAATCAGTTACATGAACCAAGCAATTGCACGTCGGACTTTCGGTCATTTTCTTATTACTGGCTCTGTAAATAAAACATTAAAGTTAAGCAACAAAATGATATTAAAAAAAAACTTTAAATACCATCAGTTATGTTACACTTGATAGAATATATTGATATTTTAAAGATAAATTTAAATATCGTCTCTATATGATTGTTCAAACTAAATACGATCACTCTCTCATTCTTTCTACCTAAAAATAATGGATATCATTTTGAGGAGATGTCCAACATCACTTTGTATTTTACCATAAAAAAAAAAGATGGGTGGGAATGGGCTGTAGACTGAGCTGTAAGGGTTTCTGATTTCCCGGCAACGACAATTACGTTCCCAGGAATACATCAAAATATCAAGACATTTAAAAAGAATTTATTTTTAAATAAAATAAGGATACATATATAAACTCCAAAATTAATACTTATTTATATAATGAGCTACAATATATAATAAATTGATTATTCACTTTTAAAATGGGATTTCAGAAAGCATAAGCAATTTATACTTTTATCACTCAGCCTAGTTCTAGGTTTTGGGACGAACAATCCCGCAGCAGAAAATGCTCTCTCGGTTTTAACTGACATTAGAGGAATCATTCTTAAAGCTTCACATAGTTCTATAATGTTTGGTGATGGATTTTCAATCAAATCGAACAACTGCATCTCTTGTTTCATGATTTTGTTGAAAATAGTACTTTTCTAAGTTGAACAAATATAAAACTTTTGTTTTAAAGTATATATAAATTGCTTTCTCTAATTTTTCATCTAATGTCAGAGGTTTTTCTTTCAAAATCTCCATGCTCTCTTCTGAGTGTGAAGAATTGAATATTGATTCCTCTTCTTCACAGAAAAGCCTTGTTCCTATCATGGGCTTGTCTAACCAAACAATTTTTACTAGGCAATCACAAAATATTGACAGTAACTGCAGCTGCTTCATATTTTCTCCCAAAATTCAGGTATTCTCTAATTAATTCTATTAAATTAATGTCGCATCTCTCATTAATTTTTTGGATTAGAGAATATTTCATATTTTTTGCAAATTCTAAAAATTTTGTTCGTTCAATTCTCCAATAATGAAAGAAAATACACCTTTTGCAGTTAGCAAAGTTCCATTTCAACTGCATAATTTTTCTAAGCCAATTTTTACTGGCTTTAAGCCTGCTACAATTTTAGTCACAGTTCCAAACTCTACATTGGCCCTCATTTGTTTTTTAATGTCAATTAATGATTTTAAAATTGCTGACATTATTTCTAAAAATCTTTTAAACATTGTCAACAAACTATTCCAGCGTATTTTGGTCCCGGCGATTCCCGGAAATGAAGTATAATCCCCAGGAATAGAAAAAGTACAGAAATCTTATGATTTCCCGGGAATATGGGAAAGAAACCCTACTGTAGACATCCCATTTCTCCTCCTCAGGGATGATATGCTTCAAAAGTCGGGGAAACCTATGCACCTAGGGCCATTTTTTTTTTAATGCACAAAAACAGAGCCTCTGGCCTGTTTAAAAATGTGAAATTGATATGCACTCATCATTATACTAACTACCATCCAATTGTAGTTAATATTACTTAAAATGATAAATTCTGCGAAATAAAAGGTTTTAAAAAAATTTCACAGATGTCCCTAGGTACAATGATATCATTGTACCAAGGGTCAGCAGCTGCTGTGCCTAGAACCTTTCCCTGAAAGTTAGGTTTCACACTGTAATCAATAGAAAACAAACATACACACATAAATTTAATAAAAGAAACAATATCAGCTAATACATTGATTTATCATGTAACCATTTAAATTGCAATGTGCCAAATTATTACTGTGAATTACACGTATTTTCATTCAACATTATAATTTAAAAAACTGGTTTCAAAAGTGAGCTGCATATATTGTCGCTTTGAAGCATCAACAGATTGTGGTTTGGGCAATTTGAACACAATATTTCTGTTGCCAATTTCATAAGTTTCTTCCTTATAAAGAAACTTATTTGAACATGCAATATTCTTCAGAAATTTAACACTATAGCGTTCTTCTTGAACATCTATTTCTGCCACATAAAAATGTTCAGTTTTTTTGCCCCTTGTATTTTTGTTAAACAAAAATCCCCCATTTTCAATAGTATCCCTTACATCAGTTACTGTAGAATTTGCAACATCAGTGGAATAAGAGAATCTTCAATATCTGGTAATTCTTATATTATCTTCATTAGGTTTTGACCGTTTTATTCTGTCAGGATTTCTAGGCATCTAAAAAGTTAGGAATTTATAATTGCTCATAAAGAGGAAAACTGATAAATAAAAAATTTAATTGAAATATCATAAAAACCTGATTTAGAATTATATTTTTATAACTATAAAAAATTGGGGTTTTTTTAAAATTAAATGAATTCTTATGTTTGTATAAACAAAATAATAATCCTGAATAATAACAATAATGATAGCTAACATATTTTTTTATAAATCAAGCATGTTGAAAATTTCAGAACAAAAAACATATTCTCCTCTCATTTTAATAATATCCAATAATAATAAAAAACTTGACTAAATCAAAATGGTTCAGAAAATTAATACCATTTTCCTTTTATTATGAAAACTTTTTCAATAAAATAATAACATAAAGGATATTAATTGCAATTGTACCTAGGGCCATGAAGGTAACTATATGGCCCCAGGTACAAGATTAGGTTATTTTATACAAAATGTTTTGTGCAGAAAAACCTACATGGAGAGAGGATTCATTTAAAATATTATTTAGTACTTAATGCACAAACAATATTATGTAGAAGAATTCAAAGAAAAATATTTGACTTACTTTGTACAACAATAAAAAGAGATGAGCTGCAAAACTTTACTTCAGACCATGTAAAAATGTTTTTTATTTATAACTAACCACAGTTTTATTTTGCAAAATTTCAAAATGAATGCCAAAGTAGGAATTGGTGTTCCCACTCACCCGACTGAGTAATAAAACTTAGAACTAAATATTATTCAAATAAAATGGGGTGGCTCTAGGTACATAATTGCCATAGGTACACAGGTCTCCCCTAAATCATTTTCTTGATGTTTGATAAGCAAATCATAAATGTCAATGCGACAGAGCAAATTTCTTTCTGTTAAAACATGTGAAACCCATATTTTGAGTTTTGTTATTAAACCAAGACATTTCAAGTAATCATGAACTGTTGAATTCCATAAATTTAACCTATCAACGATCTTGCAAATTGTTATTTACCTGTTTGCATCAATCGATACCTTTATTTTCAGCTTTGACTGGCTTTTCAGAACATGGTACATCTTCAACATCAAAATTGCAGCAATGAAATTTTGCAAACCAATTTTGGCAATGTGCTTCTGTCATACATAGAGTAAAATATGTCAAAAATGGTGCTTTCGATTTTCCATATTTGATAGGATACCAAACAAAAACTATTGAACAGAATCAAATTTCTTCACAAACAAGCCTTGCTATATCAGATGTCAAAATACATAATGACAAAATTGCTGTGAAAAAATGCAATTTAGTCTTTTGTGACAAAAAATTGAAATTACTTTCTTAAAAATCCATTAATACAAGTATATATATCTTCTATTGCACCATTGAACATTGCTGTAAAATAATTAATACAAAGTAATTTCACCATTTGACCTCTTCCTTTAAGTTTCATTTTTTTTTAGTTAGCTGATGTTTTAAATCTATTCTAAATTAATATAATTAATAGGATCTGGTTAAAATAAAATGAACTTGAAACTATATACTATGATAAATAAAAAAGTTATTTGTAAAATAAAATCTGTTACATAAGACTCAAAAGCATTCAGTTTCCCTAATACTTATACATATGAGGTGTGACACAAAAAGTATGTAGCTTGAAAAAAGAGTAGAGTTGGCAACAACTGTCTTGGTGACGTCATCTCACACACCTCCTCTATCCATATGGCCAGTTTCGAATTAACTGATTGTGCCAGTTGGAAGTACTGCATCATTGAGTGAACACATACAACTGTATTCTGCCAGAAAAATGTTTAATGTAAAAACTGAACAGTGATTCAACATCAAGTTTCTTGTGAAACACTAAGAAATCAGTTATGGAAACATTTCAAATGTTAACTGAGGCTTATGAAGATAAAAATTTGTTTCATGCATGTGTGTTCGAATGGTATAAGCAGTTTTCAGGGGAAAGGGACAGTATGGAAGATGAACATGCTGGGCGCCTAAGGTGAACGGTTACAGACAAAAAAAATGCCAAATTTCAAGATATGATCTGGGCAACCAAAGATTAAGTGTTCGTGCAGTGACAGAGTTGGTTAATATGGATAGTGAAGCTGTTCGATGCATTTTAACTGTTGAATTACACACGAAAAAGATTTGTGTGTGAAGGTTATTCCAAAAATTCTGACTGATAACCAAAAACAGTGTCTGACGTGACATTGAACGGCAGTCTGATGCGAGTCTGGGCATGTTAGAAGATGTGAGTCTTGACAAGTTATAATGTATTGCAAACGAGCCAAATTTGTTAGAATCTGTTGTAATATGTGAAGATACATAGATTTTTACTATGACCCAGAAAATAAATGCCAGTCGATGCAGTGGAAGTCTCCAGGATCCCCAAGACTCAAAAAAGCATGTACGTCAGAATCAAAATTCAAGGTAATGTTAATTGTCTTCGATATTAATGGAATTATAATGATTGAGTAGGTTCCTGATGGTCGTACTGTTAATCAATATTACATTGAAGTACTAAAAAAGATTTTGTGAAAAAATTGGGGGAAAAAGGCTGCAGTTGTGGAGTGATGGCTGGCTGTTGCACCAAGACAATGCACCTGCTCACATGACCCTATCTGTCACAGTTTCTGACTAGCAAAAATATTACTGTGTTGGGGCATTCTCATTATTTATCTGATTTGGCTCCATGCAACTTTTTTTTTATTTCCTACAGTTAAATCTTGCTTAAATTTTACCACAGTTGAAAAGGTTCAGACAAAAACAAAAAATCTCCTGAAGGGCCTTTCAAAAACCTTGTTCCAAAACTGCTACCAGCAATAGCAGCATTGAATGTAGAAGTATGTGAATGCTGAAGGGGACTATTTTGAAGGTGATAATGTTACAAAGAACTGATTCTGTAGGTATAATGATTTATTGGACCAGTCTTGTTTTTTTTTTGTGCTACACCTCATATATATATAAAACATAAATATATATACTTATTTGGGATTTCCAATATTTTTGAAATTTCCAATTCAAAAACCTTTCTAATAATCTAGTACATTAGTTAACACACAAATCACAATTGATTTACAGAGAATTTAGAATAATAAAAATAGAATAATAAACATTAGTGGGTATGCCATAACAAGTTAGACATAAAAATGTAAACACTGGCCCTTCAACTTAGAGATGCAACTGTCAAGCCTCAAACTGCTATGTTTTTTTGTTTGTAGAGTTGTAGTAAGATTCCAAAGGTTTATTAACCTACTTTCACTTGTTAATTTTGTTCATTCATTTTTTGAACTTCTTGATTGTGGTTACAAGTTTCACTGCTTTTGAAGAGTCTAACTTTATTTAATGTAAATTAAATATTCTATTAGGCTTATTAATTAGCATTACAGTTTTTTCTAGATCCTATAATATTTTCAAAAAGTGCTGAGGTATTTTTTATGGTAACTAACTACAACTAATCTTTTCAAATTGGTTTGGTTATGCAAGTAAAAGTAAATGCAGATGTTAAAACCTCTAATGCAAAATAGAAAAAATTCTAATTAAAACTTTATTTGAAGAAAATAAAGGTATTGTTTGTGCCATAATGAAAAATATGCATGCATTTCTATTTAAGAAATATGCATTATACAGTTGGTGACAGTTTCTAAAATTTTTTCTTAATCTCATAAAATAAATTTGAATTAGACATTTATGACACTTTAAAGAACTACATTTGTAAATATTTAAAACTTTCTTCAAATTATTATTTAAAAACTCAAAAAGTAATCTAAATTCTAGTTAAATATATGCAGTGCATTCCATTTGAAAACATGCAGAAACTAGATGAAAGTATTGTGCTGTTAAGAATCTTCATTAATTACCAAAAGAGTTTTAGTTACAATAAAAAGACTTTCTCAAATTACAATAACTTGTTTGTGAAAATTAAAATAAGAGAAATATAGGAGACTCCCCATCTTTAGCAATTTAAAAACAAAAATATTCATACATATATTCTAATGATTATTTTCAGATTTCTCAAATTTGTACTTTGAATTAATCATTTGTCAATTAAACAGTACAAATATTGCATTTTTATTATTAATCAAACAAAAAAATCTTTAAAATTAATATTTTCCCTTGACACATAAAAAAATAAATACATAATAAAAATTAATATATAAAACTAACATTATTACATACACAAAGATAGATTTGATAATGTTGATCTTAAATAAAAAAATTTCTAAGATAATTAAATTTTTTTTAAGCTCACAAGATAATGATTACTAACTAAACAATATAGCAAGTAAGCAAAAAAAGAAATTCTGCAAATAAACATATTACATAGCATTGAATTTTTTCCTTACATACTTTTAGTTGAAACATCCAAAGAACTAAAAATCACACAAATATATAATTATATATTAAAAGAAAAATATAAGTTGTACTTAGGAATTGCAAACCATAGGCTGTATTCATCATGGTAAGCAGTAAGAGTAACTTTATCACCAGCAGATACATTAAGAACTTCAGGCAAATAATAAATAGCTTGCATCCAGTGATCCCGCCACTGAAAACATATATTTTATTAGAATGAGCATAGTAGATAAAGATTTATAGAATAAAAATAATTAATGAATAAATTGTACAAATTTCACTTTAAAATTAAACTACGATGTAAAGCCAAACAGTAAAAAATCATTAATAAGTAGGTAGGAATTTCCCTCCTACTTGTTTTTGTGTGGTTGGGAAGTTATGTTGTTGTTTCTTATCCTCGAATAATCTAACATATGTCAGATAGGCTCCAGAAGGTTGTTGACCACCAAAAAATAATAATAAGGGAATCGGATGTTAAGAGTCCCCCTTAGAAAGTCCAATGCATTTCAGAATGTTATCCAGCGAAGCTGGATGGTCACAGCATTTCTTTCAAGTAGGGTGGATTTTTCTGCTTCTATCATTGGAAAGACATTTCAAGTGGCTACTTGTTAGTTTAGCCAGAACAGTCTGGGAGCCACGATCACATTTGGTTTCCAGCAGAAAGCCAGGGGATGTTCCTGTGGTACTATTGGTACATTGGTGAAATGCGCCATATTAAACTTAGTTTAGATCTTGCATTAGAGTACATTTTTTTATAAGTGCCAGTAGCTATTTCATTCTCACTATCTTCTTTGGCCAGTTTATCAGCGATCTCATTACTTCTAATGTTAACATGTAATGGTATCCATTGGAGGTGGTCATCGTGGGTCTGATATGAAACACATTATTAAAGAATTTTTAAAAAAGTGCAATTTAAGTATAAAGTCTGTTACATTACTTTTTATTGCTATGTGTATGACATTAAATACATATCTAACATCAACTCCAGTAATAAATACATCCTACATAGAGGTCCTACACCACAGTTAAAAAAAAATTTTTTTTTATCAGTTCCCCCTGATTTTATAAAAGAATCGAGCATTGAAAATCAATTCTTAAACATGATTCAAAATTATATTTTTCATACTTAAAGAATAAGGAATACTCGAGAAAACATTAATACAAGCTTTTAGAACAAATCTTTTTTTTTTCTTTCTCTTTTTTCTGAGACAAGTTTTATTTTCAAAAACAAATGAATTATTAATTATGCTTCTTCTACGAAATCGAATTAATTATTCAAATCATAGTAAGGATATATTTCTTATTAGAAAAGATTTTTAAAAAGTTAGGAATTTTACGAAGCAAACGTGCTTTAATTTCAGATGTTTTATGCAATGCATCTAATTTTTCAAAATCTTGTTACACATCTTTACAAAAATTTGACATTATGTAATTTAATACATACTGTAATATTCATGTGTTTTTAAGTAAAACAATACTTCCAGCATGAAATAATTCAAAAATAAATGGGGCAACTTGTTAAACAAAAATGAAAAATTATGCTAGAATAAATTTATATAGTTCTATTTCTCTTGCACATTCTTCAATATATCTGTATACATTTTCAGATGCTTTTTAGCTATCACTATGAGTGTCAAATATGTTTAATTTCACTTATACAACAATTTGAAGTCCTAGTAAAGATCCTTTTCAAATGTAACTGCGTATTAAAAATTTTCTTTCATGTAATATGAATCAAAAATCAACTAAAAAATTGTAGGTGTTAGTAAACATTCTCAATCCCATTTAAAGTAATAATAATAATATTGCCAATAAGAAAATAACATTTAAAACATAAGATATTACAGTAAACATAGGCAAAGATTTTATATGTTTACAAACCTGGGCTTTGTCTGGATTAGGCTGAACCCATTTAGGTCCATTGTTAAGAATAATATCACCATCCATATCCATCTTTAAAGTCCACCACATAAAAACAATCTCGCAGCTACCACTAGCAATAGAGGGGACTTGCTTGATAAATGTTTCATTCATTTCAATTGACTTTTCTCCAGTAAATGAAAACCTTGGAAATTAATGTATTTAACATTAAAGGTATTGATGCAATCATATTTAAAATATGCCTCAAGTAATTTCAAATGGAGAATTTCGAATATAAATTTAATTTACAATGAAAAAAAAAAAGTATGAATTTCAAGTAATCTCATAGGATAATATTCAATAATATTCACTATACCATTGACCAATTTTGTTAAATCAAAAAATATTGCCATTGTTTCCATACATGCACAAAAACAAATTCCTGTGCATTCCCAAACTACATTAGCCTGAATGGCCGCTCCAGACCGGCAAGACCAACCAAAACATGTCCCAAGTGAAAAATTTACTGAACAGTGATCATAGGATGAGTATCAGAATGATTGCTGATGAATTGAGCATTTCTCAAACTCAAGTGTTTGAGATCATGACAGAAAACTTAGCCATGTAGAAAGTGTGCATGAAGTTTGTGTCGTGAGTGTTGTTAGGGAAGCAAAAGACCTGCCGGAAAGCGAACTACCAGGATCTTCTTCCTCATGTGAATGAAGACCCTGACCTTTTGGACAATATAGTGACCGGTGACGAGACGTGAATGTTTGAATATAACTTGAAGAGTAAGCAGCAGAGCTCAGAATGACACCCCTTTTTCTCCACACTCCAAGAAAGCATGAATGAACAAATCCAAGTGCAAAAGTTCATGCTCATTTGCTTTTTTTTAATCAACAAGGAGTATTCTACAAAGTTTGTACTACCTAGACCAGGGATGGTGAACCTTTTTCAGATGTGGGGTCAAATTTCATTCATATTTTTTGTAGTCCTAGCGCATGGGTCACTAATGTCCATTTGCACCAGAGTTAAGTTTAAAAATTCTTAACTGAATATTTTTAAAACTAAGCATCTTTAAAACTCTATTGGATTTACGGGCAAAAAAGAATGCTATGGAAGTCTCTTTCTACAAACATAACTGATTAAAGTGCATTTTATCCAAAGAAAGTGCTTTAAATATGGTAATTTGCTTTGGTTTTCGATTGTTTTTCAACAAACAAAATGTGAGCAAAATTATACACTTTATTTGATATTTTATAAACACTTTTGCTTTATTTCAAATACTACATACTTTCATATACGTTTGTGGTCATTTGCGTAACTTTGGAACTGTAATGATCAGACTGAAGGTTATAGACAGCATTTAAATTGCTTTTGTATCAAAGGGCTTGAAAGAAGACAAATAGAATATAAATAATTCACACAAATTAGAAAATCTAAATAAACCCATGTAAACAAACAAGTGGTTGTATAGCAATCGTGGGTCAGTTAAAAAGCTTGTGTGGGTCAGTGTCTGACCCACGGGTCATAGGTTCACCATCACTGACGTAGACAAACAGTGATTGCAGTTTTTTACATGGAAGTCCTCACAAGACTGATAAAATGCATTGTTCCCATCCGCCCAGCCATCACCAACAATTGGCGGGTGCACCATTACAATGCGTTAAGTATCTTGCCCAGTACAATGGCAATGCTTCCTGTCAGAATTTTCTATATTCTTGAGAATAAAATCAGTGCTCAAAAAGAACCATCACGGTTTGGTAGAGGCTGTGACGAGTGAGCTAAACAGCATTCTGGTCCAGGCATTCCTGGAGGTGTACAAAAACTAGAAAACTCATTGGCAGCCATGTGTAGACATGGAGGGGCACTACTGTGAAAAATTCTAATTGTTTGTACAATTCTCATGAATAAAATTTAATATTTTTTTTTAATTAGTCCTACTACTTCTTTACCATGTACTAACAAAAGATCTAATTATAACTTCACACAAGTGATCAAAATTCCATAACTCCATCAAAAATTATGATAAATGAGTCATCTTTATGCAAACCACGTCACAAAAATTTAAATATAGTTCTCAATGCTGTTGTACAGTTCCATGTTTCTTGTTTCATCATTTTGAGTACTTTCTGGGTACTTGGGTATTATTGTAGTTTTAGAAATATTCTACTACTTTCTCTTCTGCAGAAAACAAATATCAAATTTTAATCATTTTTCACAACAAAATAAGAACAGAATAATACAAATTATAAATAATGTTATTATTTTCAAGTATGCATAATCAAAATTGTGTTTGAATGGGACAGGAACAGTTTTCCACAATCAGATGCATATTGCAACATTTGGTGATGTTTTTCGGTTTAGCGAAATTAGTTGATGGTATAATGCAGTGGTCTTCAAACTTTTTCGACTCACAGAACTCTTAGAACTAAAAAGTTCATTTGAGGAACCCCATTTTGCATACACACACTTAGAAAAATATATCTTAAAATAATATTTAATGTAGATTAACATGTTATAGATACTTAATGCAAAAAATGTGTATTTGTTATGAAAAAATTTAATGCAATATTCATTCTCATTTTTTAAAACAATATTAATTTGGGAAACAAGTGTTACACCTAATCATGTATTATATTTAGTAATTTGGATATGTGCTTGCACTTTTTACACTAACTGTTGAAGTCTAGATCTACTGAAATGTTCTGCAGTCCCATTTCATATTCTGCATTTAATTTGTTTTTGTAGCTACTCACGTTGTGAAATATTGTTTACTTATATACATTGTTCTAAATGGCATAAAAATGTTTTTGTTGTGTGTGAGTAATCCTGTGTACTTTGCATAAATTTGCAACCTAAAATTTAGGACCTGTTCTTGCTTAAATTAAGATTTTAACGTGGAATCTGCATATATGTTGATAAGTTGTTCCCTCACCTTTATTATAAATATTTTTTTTCACAAATGAAAAAAGGTGCATTTTCCATTAGAAAACTATTTAGTTTTACAGAACATAATACTAACAAATATAAAGTTCTTAGTGAAACCTGTATACAAAAGATTCACAATGTTAATGTGAAAAAACATTATATATATATATATATATATATATATATAATGTTTTTTTCATTAACATTGTGGATACTTGTGGGTATACAAACTTCATAGAGAATGTGAATCAGTTTTACATACATATTTATAATTTTCTTTTCAGTTTTTTATTGTGACTCATGGAACCCCTGAGTATGCTTGGTGGTACCCAAGGGTTCCTTGGAACACTGTTTGAAGACCGCTGGTATAATACATAAGAACTGATACTCTTAAATATAAGAATCCTTAACCTTTTTTTAAAATTAAATAAAACAAATATTACAACAAAAAATTTAAACTTTAAAACAGAAAAAAAAAAAAAAATAGAATTAAACATTTTTTTTCAAAGGTATGCAATAAAAAGAACACATGTAATAATATAATCAATGAAACATTTTAATTATAAGAAAAATATATTAGAGTTTTATAATAAATTATTCATTTTTGAAAGTTAAAAAGAATTATGTACTTCAAATCTAATGTTTCAAATTATCTTAATTTTGCATGAAATATGATGGTAAATTTTAAAGCTTCAGGTATTTTATTCGTAACAAAAAAGGTTTCAATATGAACAAGTAAATAAATTTTAAAATGAAATATATGATTTTTAGGGCAGAGGGGAGCATAAAGTTCAATGATTAATTGTTTTTTGTATAAAAAAAAGCATATAGTCTTACTCAAATACACATATTGGATCGGTTAATCTGGTAAATTTATCTTGAGGAATTTGTGACATTTGTACATCATGAACAGCTGCAGATCCATGACAAGAAGTAACTTTTTTAGGTGGAATAATCACTTTACCAGGAGCAACTTGTACAGGAAAAAGAGTGTTCCATTTTGATATTAAAGGTGATTCGACAATTTGAGCATACACAGAAGCTGCTGATGGTATCACAATAGAATCAGGCTGGGGAAAAAAAGAAAAAATCAAACACAATGAGTTTGCAATGAGCAAGTTATTAAATAACATTATCTAAAAGAAAAAAATTGCATGAACAGAATCTAAAATTAAACATTGTTATAGATATAAGAGAAATATACAAATTCATTATTTCACAACATACCACTTTCAATTAAAATGTCATTCCTACAGATGAAATAATATAAATATTCAAAAATCTAAAAATGAAAGCAAATCAGCTCAATATAAGTTTATTCCACAAAATAAAATAAATCATAAGAGATACATTTATTTCCTTATCAGAATTCATTATTTAGAAATTTTGCTTTCTTTCTACATGCCTCAGCTAATTTAAAAAATAGATTCATGGTTGTGTATTTTTAAGAGAAGAGAGAAACTTAAATAAAAGTTTTTAAAAATGAGTCACAAACAAAAATTATCCATTATCTTGTAAAAAAAAAAATTCACAACCTAAAACCTCTCATTTAATTCTGTATTATCTCAAAGTACATATTAACATATTCATAATGTAATTTTAAACAAAATTTATAAAAAATATATATAAATTTTACTTTTAATCCAATTGTGAAAAAAATGTGAAATTTACATTTAAATTCTTTAGTATTCTGCTTTATCTCATATAGATTATCAATGATTATACAAAATAACTGTTATTAATTGCATTCATTTTTAATCATCACTTCACCCTTTTTCTTAGCTTTGATTTTTTTCACAATTTTTTTTCATAAAGTACATTTTTTTAGCAACCAACTGCATAAAAAGAACAATGGTTAGCTAAAAAATTTCCCATAATGTTGTACTTGTATAAAAAAATTTGCCCCTTTAAAACAATTTCTCTCAACTTTTTCAAAAGATAACCACAAAATTTATACAAAAAATAACTAATTTTAACATATTTATAATTTAATCGGAATAAAAAAGTGAAGCCAAATTATATTTTAAAAAATTAACTGCACAGCTACTATTTTTGTCTTGTGATTCTTCAGCCATATCTTAAATTTATTTACTATTCAGCATGCTTAAGAAGAAAAGTATCACACAGTCAATTTATTTATCATTTTAAATCAACATTTATTTCCAAGTTTCCTTCTTTTCTTTAATTCTAATTCAAAATACTCATATAATACTAAATTTCTAAAAGCATCAAACATGTTCAAAGTGCGAAAAAAAAAAAAAAAATACAAGGTACCAAGATTTTTTCCTAACTGAATCATTGATAACTTTTTAAAATATTTTAATTACTCATATTGCATAATTATCTATTAACTAAACAATTAGCCAAGATATGTACTTATATCTTTTTAAACACATGAGTGTAATACAAATGTACAACGTAATAATGTACAAAAGAAGAATTAAATCCAAATAAAAAATAGGAGACAGAAAATACTATTTCAAAATATTTATATTTCAATCACTTTTAATATTTAATTTCATTAAATTAAGTAATGTATCATATATTAGATTCTAAGCAAATTAAAATATATTAAAGTCAAAAATACAGAGTTAAGGTAAGTAAGAAATTTATAAATAAAAAGAAAATAACAAAAATTTAATTTACACTTCTCATTTCTTCTTAGGTTAGTAAAAGTTAAAATATATTAATTCTGATATATTTTTCAATCACAGATTAATAAAAAATGATTAATTGTTGTTGTTTCTTATGTCACCTGTCTTATGGTGTCAGATTGAGGCCCAGGAAAATGATTAATTAAATAAGCCATAAGATTAGGAAAAATACACAAGTTTTCATAGAATCAATGTTCTTAAGGAGTTAATGCCCTTTCAGCTCCTTTGTTTTTCATTCATTTATTACATAGTGAAGAAAAATTATTTACATGATATGAATTCCTAATTAAAAAATGTTTAAAGGAAAAAAAAAAAAGACTAAAATAGTTTTGATCTATTTTAAAATATCCAATTTAAGCACACATTTTTCCCCATAAAATAATTAGTTTTGTTGTTTAAATTATCAACTTTAAAATTACAACTCTTAAAAACATAATTTAATCAAATGTTATCTTCCAATTAAATTTCATAATTTATATAATTCATAATAGATAAAAAATTTTACATAGAAAAATCTATGTTAGATATACTGATACTATTTTAAACAGAATACTTTTATAATAACAATCCCAGATAACATTTTATTGTTGACCTATATTGTAATTTTTAATTGTGCTACTTAAATCATCAGTACATAATGTGAGCATTATATTGTCATGGAAACAATATCATACAGCCGCCCAGCCAGTATGGTGGATATGACCCTCGGCTCGTAACCAAGCGGGTTTGAATACCGAATAAGCCATGGTTGTATCTACTTCGGGAAAAGAAGCCAGACCTGTAATGGATTCCCATCTCGAATGGAAAGCAGTGCACCACTTCTGTTATATGCTGGGATCATCATTTGTAATAAATGTCTATATTATTCTGTTTGTATTGTAGGTCTGTTCTTCCACTTGTATTTCATATCCCAGTATAAAAACACATGACAACAACATCATACACTATTATAAGATACTTTATATTAACTGAAATCTAGTTCTTCATTTAAAAGATGAGAACTAACTAGATAATGAGTACTAACTGAAAATTTATTTCTATTCCAAAATAACAAATTTAATATCAAATAATGTGATTGTAATAAAGTTTTTTCATCATTTTAAGTAATCAATCAAATAAATACGAATAAATATCTATATTATCATTAAATCTTTTCCAATTTCATAAAAAAAGAAAAAATATCACTCCTATAAGATTCTCCCATCTTCCCCTTTCAGATGTAATAATACATTCCATTTCTGTAAAATGTCCAATCATCAAATATAGTTTCAGTTATAAAATAACCAAACAATTTAGAAGCTTTATTTTCAAACATTTAAAACTTTAAATATCATATAATCCTTTCATTATTTGAAAGTTCATCTTTATTAACAAAATATTGTAAATAATGTACAATTTTAAAAAAATCTTACTTCTAACAAATATTTCCCAGCATGTAGAAAAGTCTTTAAGGCTCCTTCACCAATTAATTCAGTATCAAAAACTTCAGCGACTAAAATATTCGCCTTTTCTTTTAAGTCCCCCTCTGCAAAACATAAAATATTGTTTGATATTTACATCTCAGAAAAATCAAATAAATATCAATATTTTTTAAAATCATATATGAAACAGAATCCTTTAAGCATAAAAAAAACAATGGAAATACATTACAATGAAACATGTTTTGCTCTGTTTTATATAAAATAATTTATATTATACACTACTTAATACATATCAACAAAATCCTTTTTAAAATCATAATTTTTCTATACATACCTGGACCAACTGTTAAGTCTGTTGAATGTTTTAAAACTATTTTAATTTTATCCTCAAAGCCATTTTGTTTTATCACATCTTCTGCACATTTAGCAACTGGTCGAAACATCTAAAATTCATAAAATAAACACAAAAATTAAATATATATAAATTTAGTATTTAAAAATAAAATATTGACATTTCTATTTTTTTTAAACTTAAATTAAATTAAATAATGAAATTTTTAATTATTCTAGACATTATTACTTATTAAATTTTACAGAATTAGTCAAATGTTTTATCCAAAAGAAAGGAAAAATTTTGTGAGTCATTATTTTTAAAATTGCACATACACACAACTAATACCATTAGACAGAGGGGAAAAAATTATCATTATTTCTTTAAAAAGTAAAAGTTAAAAAGAACTTCCTGCAATTAAGTTTTAACACTTTAATGCAAATATATGAAATTAAAATCAAACAATAATATCCTACAAATTATTTTAATGGTTAATATCTGAGTTATCATTACATAATTATCTTTAATTGTGAGTGAAAGAGTAATGTGTACTATTAATAAATCAAAACTGCAATAACTTTAAAGGTTACAATATAAAATATATGAATTTTGTGTAAATAATTTGTATTTGGATGTGTAAATCATTTATATTACTCTATGTTATAATTATTTTATGTTAAAATTGTAATATTCACAAGCAAACGTCATCCTTTACGCTATAGTGGTGATTCAATGAGAATATGGTGAAATCTTGACGATAGAGCCAAGTTAGCATCATTTTCGGTGACCGAGTTGGTGGCCAATTTGGCGAGTTTGGGACCCTCTGGATTCTTCTAGAAATTTCTCTACTAATTTCACGCTCGATGATGCATGCGGATTTTTCTGGAAGTTTCCGCCGGGATTATAAATAGAGTGGTGCTAGCCGCAAGAGTCAGTCTTGATTCAACCAGCGATTAGTGAGCATTGTTTTGATTACCGATTAGCTCGACTGTGCTTGTGAATAATCTTTTACATATGTGTAATTTAAACACTGATAATTGCGTTTGATTGCTGTAGAAGGCATGAAGACCTTCTGAGGTTTATTCTGTGAGGAATTCTGTAATTCAAGGATTGGATTTTCGTCAATAAATTACCATTGTTCTTAAAGAACTGTCTCATACTTTGTGACTGATTTGCATAAAATCCTCAAACCCGGATCTACGTAACAAAACATATCAATAAAACTATTGGTAATAGTAATACATTTGTGTGAAATTAATATAACAACTAACAGGACATAGGCCTTAAAACTAACATTTTTAAAGTATAAAAACAAAGCATTTAAAGAGCCAAAAAGCTAATTTCAAATTTAAAAATATTACCAATAATTTATTTGCATGAAAGAAAACTACACAAAAAATAAAGAATGCTTGTATTCTCATAGCATACATACATATATATATATATATAAATTTACATTATTCTGGTGGTTTATCTGTTAACATTTATAAATAACATTTTTACAAATATACATACATGTATATAAACATCCATATATACCGTAAAATCCGGCGTATAACGCGCACCGGTGTATAACACGCACCTATACTTTCAAGCTAAATTTTTTAATTTTTAGGTATATTCGCTGTATAATGCGCACCCCCTTTTTAATAAAGAAATCTGAAATATTAATATACATTGTTCTTATGTTTTGAAGTAATTTATTCAAGGTATTACCCCAGACTTTTGAAAAAATAGTATACTTCTAAAACTACAACTGTTCTTGTTCATAAGGCAAGTTGTTTCTTTTAAATAAACGGTGTATTGATACACTTAGAAGTAAATTTTTTTTATGTCTATCCTTTTTGTTATTTTTAAAGCTATCGTTTTTATACCCGGCGTATAACGCGCACCCTTAATTTTTGATCTTATTTTTTATGTTCAAAGTGTGCGTTATACGCCGGATTTTACGGTATATAAACACTTCAAAATTCATTTCCTATAATATATTCCTGGGAAATAGAGCAAATTATGAATTATGTTCTATACTTGATTAAAAAATACAAAAATTGCTAAATTATATCATAATTTTGAGTTTAAAATAAAGTGAAATATGAAAAACAAAATTGTGAGATAATAAAAACACTGCACTGTTTTGTTTTTTTAAATAATATACTTAACAGCACGGCAAGAATTCCCATTTTATTTTAGAAAAATACACCAAACACTGGAATTTGTCTCTAATTTTGAAGCATATAACTACACGATCATCCTGTTTTAAACTAAAGGGATCAAATCTAAGGCTATTTTTATTAATTCTATTTTCATGTACTAAAATTTTTTTATTTATTTTCACTTCTGATGCATTTCTCTAAATAGAAAATAAAAATAATTATTCTTCTATCATATAATTCACAATTGTGTACTGAAAAAATTGCTTATATACGAACAATGAGAACATTAAGGATTAAATTTGTAATATATATAAATATGAAAATTATTGGATCCATTACAAATAACATAAATGAAACAAATGTGCATATTTTTTTTAGAAAAGTGCATTTTAATTTTTGAGTTAGGCATTAAAAATATTTTTTAACTCAATAAAATATGTCACCATACAATCTGGCAGAGTTCCAAAAAATTTAATTTTTATGGCCCTAAATATATATATAAGTTCTTAACTTTAACTTTCCCTTCTAAAATTTTTTAATCAAATTCTGTTAATATAGCAATTTTATTTGAACTTGGAAAAAGACATTTTCAAGAGTTTTGACATCTTTTAACCATTAATTAAATAGGAGAAAGAATTCTCATTTTTAACACAAGTGGCAGATGGAAATAAATTCTCCATTTATCCTAAAAAACCCCAAGATTTTTCTTTTTTACTTCCATAATATCCCAATTTCAATCATATAATGTAACATTACTCAGAAAAAAACACACTTTATCATATTAGACAATAAGTAGGAGGAGTATTAAGACACAGGAGTTCTGTAACTTATATATTGTTAGAAGGTAAAATGCAAATTCTTATAAAATTAAATCTAATTGTTAAGATTTTACACTGAAAGAAACAAGTTATAAATAATAAATTACCATATATGATTAAAAGATTACCATAAATTACCATTATGATTGCACTATAAATAGCAATTTAATCTTATAGTAGAATTAATCCTCCAAAAATTTTATTATAAAGCAACTCTTGTAGTAAATTAATATTTTCTTAGCAATTTAATATATGTACCTACAATACAAAAAATATCAAAATGCTTCAAGTAGTAACTTAGTATAATGAAACTGAAAGTCTTAAAATATATTTAAGGTATATTTGAAGTATGAATGTTATAAAATTTGATATGGCTAAAAAAGTTTGCATTAATTCCACATAATGATCAAGCTAAATTTATAAATATCTGCATATCCTTATAATGTGTTTTCACATAATTCACACCTTATTCAAGAGTAACCATAAACTTGTTCAAGAGTGGATCATTAACTGTTTCTAATTTTTTAGGCCAGCATAAGGAATGTAAGTTTGTTTCTTACATCTTAAGTAACCACAGGATTGTGACAAAATGGATATACCTATATATAACTTGCTTTAAACTCATTTCATGAAGTATGGACAAAACTTCTTAATTATAGGGTCCATTCTCATAAAAAAAAAGTAAAATATTCTTATATCAAAAAAGCTTATAATTTATCTAATATAACAAAATAATATTTTTTTTTTTTAAATTATTGAAATAATAGTACATGCTTAAAATTTCATTGGCAATGAATATTGGTGTAATTCCAACAAAACTTGCATAAATCACTCTCTTCGGCAGTCCGAAAATCCTCAATTCTATTCATGAAAGTAAAAAATAGGTGATCTTAATTGTGAAATCAACATAAATTGTCGATCCCCCATATAAATTCTTCTATATATGAATCTAAGTGGTTTTATCATTGGTGGAATATCCCATTGTTTATGTGAGTGGTGAAATTTTTTGGGATAGACAAAAATAGTCAATAAGGATTTTACACATGAACTAAAACATGGATGGCCAACCTTTTTGGGAAAAGTGCCACTATCTGATCTGCATGCCACTTCTAATTTTTCCAACAAACAGAAGAATATGAAAAGGTGAAAAAATGTTACTTTTAGGCTTATTAAGAAATTTTCAGGCAAATAGCAAATTTTTAATGAAAGTTTAAGTAGTGGAAATTTAAAAACAATATAATAAAAAAAGACAAAAGTATAAACATAAGTTTTATTGTTAATAAACTTTTAAAGATCCAATCAATTATGTTAAGTATAAAATAAAAATGAGTAATTTCAAACAGTTAATTCTAAATAATTATCAAATAGGTAGGTAGGTAACAATAATAGTCTTGCCGCCTATTATGAAAAAGGATATACGAAAAGATTAGCATTTTTTTTATCACCTTGAAAACCATCAAACCTAGCATTGAATGAATCCCACGCAAAATGGATATTAAATTTTTAAGTCTACGTAGCTCGGAACATTATTAACTTTGGTAGATAGCTCCTGCATCACTGTGAAATGTGCTTTTTTAATCAAAATCGAGACAAAAAGTTTGTTCACAGAAGAAGATATATGAGTGGGTAAGAAAAGTACAATTTTCTCCTTTAATCCTAAATTTAAACTATTTAAATGCCCCATTTTATAGGTAAGAAAAGCTAAATCCCAAAGCCAATTTCATTCTTGAGTAGCAGACACTCACTAGGCAGTTCATTGTTTTCTTCCAGATTGTTTAAAACACACTCCCTAAAATTCCAAAATCTCATGAGTGAAATTTATTTGAAAAGTCAGTGCACACAACAATGAAGGAGTATTTTTTACATCCTAATTTTCAATTGTAATATAATGAAGTGTGTTTAACATAAATGTTAATGTTTTTATTTTGTCCGAGTCAACCGTATTTAAATAAAACTAGAGAAACTTGGTATTTATTATCATTTTTTCAAATTTTTAAGTTTTTCCATAAGTCTTCGCATGCCACTTTTACAACTCAGACATGCCACACTGTGGCACACATGTTGTGGATTGGCCACCCCTGAACTAAAATGATGTATATAGTTGAATAGAAAAAAAAATAATTAGACTAAATTTTAGTTTGCAACATTTTTAAAAAAAAAAATATTAATGTGTAATGTAAAGTAATGCAATTTCATTTATCAAATGATTTACAAGTTACCTATATGAGCAGAATGGATTATTTTTCTAATATTATTTGTACCAGATATATAGAATATTCATAAAGATATTTTAAATTTAGTTTGACGAGTATATTGAGAGATGCTCTTTATGGTAAACTGAAAACAACAAAGTAAATAATAATTTCATATCCGACAAAAAAAATCACAAAAAGAATAAACATTTTAAAATATTATCACTAAAAATTTATATTGGGATAAATAATCACCTCACAAGCAACCACACTATCAGCACCAGCATTAGCTGCCATCATAGATAATAAACCTGTTCCAGTTCCAATGTCTAAAACTTTAACTGCTCTACCTTGCTCCCTCATGGACTTAATAGCTTTCTTTAAAGCTGCATGGTATTTCTCATTCTGTAAAGATATTTAAAATATTCAGTTAATGCATTTGTTTTTTGTACAGGAGAAATACAGTTTTAAAAAACAAAATGCATAGCTTAAAATATGGTATCAAAACAGGCTTTCTAACAAAACAATGAATTTATAAATATAAATAATTTTGTTTTAAAAATATATTACAAAAAATAATTTTAAATTGAAATATTAAATGTAAAGCACTGTATAAATATCACATAAAACAAATATATCATAGTTCCATACAGCATGATTTTTTGCACTATACAAATAAAATTTACTATTCTCTTAACCGTGTTATCTGATATCATGAAGCAGTATGTGGCGAGATATGTAATTA
The DNA here is from genome assembly GCA_019973955.1 of Trichonephila inaurata madagascariensis. NCBI lineage: Eukaryota > Metazoa > Arthropoda > Arachnida > Araneae > Nephilidae > Trichonephila > Trichonephila inaurata. The sequence continues at coordinate 278,204 of BMAV01016672.1, read as the reverse complement.
AATTTAATATTTAAGCAAGTAAAAATATTGTACAAATGATAAATGGATAAAAAAAAAAAGTTTAAAGGTAGCTTTACTTGAATCTTTTCAATGCACATATTAATATGCTTGTTTTTTAAATGAGAGAGATGTTAAGAATGCAACCAAAAATAGACCTTTCGGTAAAATCATAATTCAAATCACACCTTTAGTAATGCAGGATAAAAAACAATGGGACAACAATCATTTTTCTGTATTGGATTTCTATTTAATATGATAAAAATAATTTGCTAAGTTGATAATAAATAGCATTGTACATTAAAATAGAATTTAACCCTGCCATTTAAATGCTGAAAAGGATAAAAAACATGAACTTCCCATTGGCTACACAAACAGAATACTACTACCAGGTGCCCAAAAGTATGGCTACACTTTCAAATATTAATTACAAATCACTGACGTAGCTAGTCCTAAGTGGACCCTGCATCAAAAATCCTAGGCTCTTTTTAGGGGCCTCTTAACATTTTGCGATTTTTTGCTAACACATTTTTGGGCCCCATATTATTAATAAGGCAGTAGCTACACCCCTGTTACAAATAAACAAGCAATGATATTCAATTACCTTTTATTACATTGCATAAAGAAAACATTCAAGTTTTTTACAATGTTTTATTGCACGATTTCAATGTGCATACTAATAGTTGCACGGAAAACATCAAGTCTTTTGAGATTTACGAAATTTTTGGCCACGTTCTATGAAACATTGCAGGATCAGCATTCTGAATGGTCACCAACTTTTCAATTCAACAGTGTTATGAATTGGAAAATAGTGTTTTTCACATATTCCTAAAAGAAAAAGTCCAAAGGTGTTATACCTAGAGATCTAGGTTGCCACCCTATTGGACTTCCTCTATCCATTCATAGCCCAGGGAAATTCTCACTTTCAAACGCCAATGTGATGGTGCCTCATTTATGCTGTACATGTGCTGCAGATTAAAATTTGATAATGCTTCTACAACTTGCACTTGTTTTTGTGATGAAGCCATTTTGAAACGAGAATGTTTCAAAATGTCGATAATGCACCAGTTAATTTGCATTTCGTTAAACTGAAGCTTTAATCTTTTCTTCATGGAACATAAAAAATCATAAGTAAAAACCTTTATTTACTTAACTTTAATTAATTTTTGAAAAAACAGTCATACTTTTTGGACACCTTACATATTTACCTCCAAAAGCTTTTTATAATTTGGATATTGGAAAAATAAAACACTGTGGCTTTGGATAAAAGAAGATACACTCAGGAATGCTTTATGCACCTTTTTCAAAGAAAAAAAACAAACAAGAATACTATTTTATTGCAAATGTTTTTCAACAAGACAAGGTGTTTTAAAATCTCTTAGACTATATTATTTTAAAGTTAAAAATTTCTATAAAACAATATAAGTTTCTATCAAAAATAAAAAAAAAAGTTATATGGTACTTATGTACTATCACAACAATGCCAACATTTCAGAAAACTCCCCAATTTGGCAATCTCGATTTTGCATGTGTTGTATGCACTGAATTGGCAACCATGTACTTTCCATCATAAAATGTAACCAATACAATTGTGATAATACATAAATACCAATAAATATTACACAAATCTTCATAAATTATACATAATAAAATGTACAAGACTTAATTGTGATTGCACAAAGAGAGAACAGTGATAAAGCATTTCTAATTTTTTAACAGAATGATTACTCACACGTTCTTTATCATGCAACATGTCTGCATATGATGACCTATAAAATTGGAATAAAAATTATTACATTGAAACATGTTGGTAATAAATGCAGTTTTAAAACTGATTCTTACAGAAATTTGAACAAAAGTATTTATATGATAAAAATATTTCATAAGTATTTGGATACATGAGTAAAAACTTTATGTATTTTTACAATGGTAGAAAAGAAAATATTAACTTTTAAAACGAATTTTTTCTAAAATCTTAGCTTATTTCCCTCCTTTGGCAATGAGAGGAAAAAGGTTCCAAACTGTATCAATAATTCATTTTTCTGCATTGGACTTCTAACCAATATTCTACTTATTTAAGATAAACAAGAGTGCATGAAAAAAGGATTTGACCTAAATTTTATCCTGCACTTGAGAGATAATTTTTAAATATATTATTACATATTTTTAAATTAATAATATTTTAAAATGTCAAATATTTGAATCTGATACACATAAGTACTATAAAAAAATGACCAAAGTTAAATTGAGTCTTTTACAGAAAGTCGATTCTGTGCGCCATTTTATGACAGCTTATTTCACATCATAAGCATGGAAAATATTAGGAACAAGAAATAAACAACCACAAATTTAATTACATATGTGTATATAATTTAATGGCATAAAATGCAATTATTTCATCTTACTTATGAATTTTGAAATGTATTTTTATATTTATTTGTAATTTAATATAATACTGATTCTTTTGAAGTTCATTCAAAGACTTTACATGCATATTTCTCCAAGTTGATTTTGTACCAAATATTCACATTAAAATATTAATGAATATTAATATTCACACTTTGAAATTATTGATTCAGAGACTAAATCGACGGGCTCACTTGCCATATTGCTAATTCAAATCTATTCATTTTAAAAAAGGAAATCAATCATGAAAGGAATTTTTGAAGTCAGCTAAAAAATAATTTTTGAAAATCATTTGTGTGTGCCCTTGTATTTATTAAGTACATCAAGCATTACTTATGAATGAATATATCAGATCTAAATTCATATTTATAAGATTAATTGATCGTTTGAGAAATACTGCAGTAATTAAAAAATGATGTACGAATTAGGCTATCGGCATTTTATAATATATTAAAGTTGGAAATGAATAACTATGTGTTTATTTACCGGGCGACTTCCTGATAGTAATCATAATATTCATCTTTTACAGCCCATTCTCTTTTACCTAATACTGGATTAATGGTCATTGTGAATTTACTCATGCCAAAAGAAAATACTTTCTTGTATATTTGAATTTTAAGTCTATATACAGGATTTAACAATAAACTCATCGAAATCACACTTGTTGATTGATTGTTTGTTAATTATATGGGATAGGAAGTAGCAAAGGCTATTATTCGCCTTTTCATGCTTTGCTTTTCATTTAGTACACATTGAACAGGGGCGTAGCTACCACCGTATCAGCCGTATCAATGGTACGGGCCCCCAAGCTTCAGGGTCCCCAATATATGTAACTACAGGACCACTAACCGGCCTTTCATCTTCAAAAAAAGAGCTCTAAAGGAGTTTTGATATTGGGCCCTCTCAGTACTGGCTACGCCAGTAATATTAAATTACGTTAAAGTGCTGAATGGGGGAGGCATAATGTACACCCCCGCATTGCGGGGGACCAGGACTGTAGGGGTCCAAAGTCTGACTGACACCAATTACGAACCATTTGTAAGCTTTAGCTTGGGGCACAAAACCTGACTTTGCAGGGGTGCCCTAACTTTCTTCGTTACGCCACTAAGGCCGGGGAAGGGGGGGGGGGCTTGGCGATATCAATTTCTTTTATTTCATTCTCAGCCAAAAGCTCTATGTGTTTGTTGGTTAATCACTATTTCTTTGAAAGTTTCTCTAAAAGTGATTTTGCGTCATGGATTTCTCTAAAAGTGATTTTTCAATGTATTCCATAGATTGATTGTTTCGGTGAGTTGTGCGTTTACTGAAGTTCAGTGGCGTAACAGAGAATATAAGGACCCCCATGCAAACTCTAGTTTAGGGTCCCAAGCCCAAAAACGTACTTAGCGTCAATCAAGCTTTGGGCCCCTTAAAGTCCCTGGGCCCCCGCAATGCGAGGGTTTCAGAGGTGTACGTTACGCCACTGCTGAAGGTTAAATAATTTGATTGTTAATGCGTGTTACTTCAAAGCATTACGAGATTGTTGATGACGGATCTCGAAATTTTGAACCTCGGGAAAGTTAACGAAGATATAATCTGATATGGCACTTCACTTACCAAACTGCGACATCAATGTGACGAGTTTGAGCCACGACAAATTTAACAAGCCCCTGTATTGTGGGTCTTTTGTGTTTTCTAGAATACGACCCATGACTCGAAAAAAATAACAGCGGACACGAGTGAGCAACCATGACCATTCAGCTACCGTGGCCACACTAAAGATTAGAAGAAATATATTCTAACATTTATAAGTTATACAGATTGCAATGAGATAGGGAGGGAGTGTATATTAACGTCGCAATATAAAACTTCACGAGGGCTATTGGCAACAGATCTCATAATTTTAAACCATGGTGAAGTGATGAGGATGACACCAGAGCTGGCACCTCCTTTCCTAGCTTCCACTACATTAACGGACGTTTGAGTCTCGGCAAAGTGCATATGCTATGACCCCCTCTACACGGTGGGTCTTCATCGGTACTAGACTCAAACTCATGATACACCAGCCAAGAGTCCATTACCTTGACCACTAAGCTACCGTTGTCTGCAGATTACATTATCCTACAGGTTAAGAGGAGTCGGAAACCCTTATACCCCCCACCCCGACAATGTTAAATTGGCTGTTTTCGATGTACCTTTTCTCAAAATCTGATGAATGTACATGCTTGACATTTTCCATAAGTTAAAGTATACCTTTCTCATTATACTAAAATGAGCTTTTAGCTAATTTCGAATTTTTTCTCATAATTTATAAAATATTTTATGAAACATAGTGAAATTTAACCCACTTTTCCCATAAAAAAATTATTAAAAAACAAATTTTTGAGTTTTTTTACAAAAAGCTCATTTTAGTACATATTAGCCATCATTATAAATATGTCAAAAAAATTACATACCTGTGAACATTATTTTCCCAGAAAAGGTGCATCGAACATCAAAAATTTACATTTTGAGATAAATGAACTTTAATGTATAATTTCTTTTTTACTAAAACGTTCCTCCCCATACTCCAAATGATCTACATTTTTTTAATCTCATCATCATCTCTTTTCCTTTTCAGTCTTTTTTCTTTCCTAACTTCCTTCGTTTTTTATAAACATGAGTATTTAGCTTTTAACAGCCTTTGTTTGTCGAGGCGCTCCATTGCCTGTACGTGTAATCACCAGGCTCAGTATTAAGTTTTCTCGAAATTTTTGGTTTTGATATATTTCCCATATTAAATGATGAAATTGCATCATATGTATCCAATGATCATACTTTTATTTGTTGAAATATTTTCTTCGGTACACGAGACTATATTACGTTGTTTACACTTTCATTGGAATTTTTTGTACCTCCATATAAACACTTTTTTTTTAGCAATTCTGGATTGAATGTTCTGATTTCCATCATTCATTCAACTTTTAAGCAAAAACAAAATATTTTATTTACATTTTTCGCGCACCATTTAAATGGGCGTGGCCCAGTTTCAATGATTATTTAAAAATAGGTTTTAAGGGCTTATAATTACCCTAGAGGTTAAAGTGAGGTATTTTTAGAAAGGTTTAAATCTATACATTCTGAAAATGCAAAAATCTCAAAATTGTCATATTAAGAAGATTTTAGACTTCCAACATCTCTCTTAAATTTTTACAACAAACCCATAGCAATGACTACTTCGCTTATGATCCGGTTACCCAAAATCTCTTACTTTGTGTTATTTTGACAACTTAGATAAAGGGGGCCAAACTCGTGGTGTGCAACGAACATTTTGCGGCCCGGCAAATACATCAGCCTTAAATAATATATGATAAAGTAAAAAACTGACTCAGAATAAAAATAAGATTGGTAGAATTCGCTAAACACTTTTTTTAAAAAAAAATTATACTCTTTTTTGCTATTATTAAACAAAAATCGTGCATTTATTTTAAATGTAACACAACAAAGTAAATACGGCATTTAAGCATAAATAATACCTAAAATGAGTGTCAAAAGTTCGGTTACTAACTTTTTGATAGATGAAAAATGTTGAAATAGTTTTTAAAAAATAAAAAATGTTGATTAAATGTTCAAATGTTAAATAATTAATAGTACACTGCTGTCCACCGTAAATGCAACACCAAGAAAGACAAGAGATACAACAACAAAATTTATTTTGTAGATAACATGTTGACCAAGTATCAAATGATTAAATTTATAGACTTCTGTGAAGTGTGGTTCCTGCCAGAATCAGTAGCCAGACTAGCCATTATTGTTGGTGATCACCGCTGCCACACGCCTCGGCATTGACTCAAAGAGACTTTGGATGTGTTCTTGGGGTACAGCAGACCAAGCAGCTCCCTATCCTGTTCAACATCGTGTGGAAGCGGCTTTGGCTGGTGTAATCTGGGTCAATCGTTGAGCAACCATTGATCACATGTTTTCTATAGGCGAAAGATCCGGAGAGCGAGCCGGCCAGGGAAGCAATTCAATCTAGTGATTGACGAAGAACCTTTGGACAATGCGTGTCACGTGTGGTCGCGCATTATCCTGTTGAAATATGGCTGTGGCCATGCCCTGAAGGTAAGGAAGGACAACTGGCTCCAATACCTCCGAGATGTAGCGCTGGCTGTTTAAAGTACCGGCAATGTGTACTAGGGGAACGCGAGTGATATCCAATACC
>BMAV01016672.1:221668-254866 GCA_019973955.1 Trichonephila inaurata madagascariensis | reverse complement strand
AACTATCACATTTCTTTGAATTTAAAAAAGTGTAGTTATTATTTGCAAGAAGGACATTTTAAGTGAAACTTCACAGCTTCACCACAGTTACTTTCATTGAGGTGCAATCTGAGTCCTGTTTTTTCACACTTTAAACATTTCACATCTTCAAAAAACACACAAGCTAAAAGGTTAATGTCCACAATAACATTTCTGAAACCAGAAAAAGCCTCATCCGAATCTGAAATATCCATATTTACAATTTTTCTCTCACTGGCAGATGGTTCAGTTTCATTAGTACAAAGCTTTGCACCATCAGCAAAATTCTTTTCGTCAGCAGAGTTCTTTGGAACAGTAGAAACACCTTCTACACAACCATCATTAATTTTTTTGCATCTTCCTTTATTAAAAACTCCTCTTCGTTTCTTAAATACTTTAGTTGATGCTCTAGGCATGGTAAAGTCGATATATTACAGCAAATTTTTTTAAAATTTAAGCTTAAAGAAGGATCTTCAAATTCAAATTACAATATAAGAGCATGTAGTCTCAATAGAAATATAATTATTTCTGAATAATAAAAATATTCATTCCCAAATTTAAGAATAGGCAACATTTATTTATTTTTGCACATATTATACTTTAAAGATATATGTATCTAAAATACTTTTCTAGATTTGATTAATGAATTTGTTGCATGAATATAATTATAGAAGTGTGAATAGTATAGGTGTCAGATTTGAATAATTTAGATATAGATACAGAATTGTGCTACTGTAAAGGCATTTAGTTGACTTACAGCGTATAAAATGAATATTTTCAACAGTTTTAACTTGAAAGCGTAGAAAGAACTTTTTCATATAAAGTACCAGATATATTACAGTAGAAAAAAGATTTTATGAAAAATTAGAAAAATAAAGTGGGAAAAGTAATTAGCAGCTGTCTCTCTTTCTCTCTCATTGATATAAAGTTGAATTTTATTTACTGTTCTAAAATTCAGAATATAGTAGTAAACAGAATAATTTTAAATGTTCATTCTATAGTTAGTGTTGCTAACTAAAATTTATATAATTCAATGGAGATGTGCCAATGGGTTATTAACTAATTTCTTTTTGTAAGGGCTTATATAACTGTCATTCTAAATCAACAAAAAGAATTGTATTTAGATTTGGAGCATCATTTCACAGATTTTAAATTACCTTTAATGATAAATATAAAAGTATTCTATGCCATTTTCTTCATAGCAATAGTCATAATTTGGAAAGAAAATTATTAGACGATTGTTTTTTTCTTATATCAAGGGGAGTATGAACACATAAAACATATATTGGCTTCATATCGTAATTAAATGGTTCCCGCAATAATTTTTACTATCTTCATCTGTATTCTTATACATAAAAAAAAGCAGAATTAATATTCATGAAGCAATTGAAGTCATTACTGAGGCAGAGAAATATTTTTTCCGTAAAATAAGCCTGTATTCGGGCATAATTCTTCGGGATTTTTCTTTAAAAGCTGCTTATTATAATTTTGTACGAAGAATGGATCCACAATGTGTCATACACAGATACTATGTTAAAGCTTGCCAGACCTGGTTATATAAAAAAATTTTGTAAGGAAAGACATTAGCACTTTTCATAATTTTACATTTCTAGATTATTTCTTACATTTCTAGACCTCAAATTTGATTTATATAAGTAGTTTATATTCTCAGGAACACTTTCATATATAAATAATGTGATTCAGTTGAGCTGAAGTGTTTATTGCGTTTTCAGTACAATAAGTATTCCCTCATAATTCTCCAATTCATTGAGAATTTTTAAGCACAAGCTTTCTATTCAGTATTTAAATATTTTTCTCAGACAATTAATATACCTTATAAGAAACAAACATAAGATTTTTGGAGATAATCTGCTTAGATCTGGTCATTATTTCATACTAATTGCCTGATTTATTTTGACTTTTATAATACTGATCAGAGAAGGGTATAAGTTTATTTTTTGAATAAATATTGTAATTAATAATTTAACTATACCTATTACAGTGACCCCTATATAACATGATAGATATGTTCAGTGCTACATAAATCAGTGTTTTATTAGTCACTTCTATTATACAAACACATGACTTAAAACAAAATTTAATTGACAATACACTATGGCGTGCCAGTGTCGGTTTATCCACTGGGCGCCCAGGAGCCCGGGGCCCGGAGGAGCCTGAAGGGGTCCGGATAAGCGGGAATTAACCAGATTTTCTGGTTATAAGTTTCAATTTGCCAGTGCTCACCGGGCCCGTTGATCTTCTGCGCCCAGGGCCTGAAATGACGGCACTGTGGTGAGCACAACATGGCGTGTGTGTTTGGGGAATCAAACCTCTCTCATAGACCAAAAGATTTTTAAATTTTTAGCATACAAATTACGTATCGGTGCTTTCGTCTATGTTCTTAAAAATATAATGCCTTTCATAAAAGTGCGTGCACCACTGTTAGTATGGATGTTTCAGAGATAATAGATACGTATTTTTTCTAAATGAAATCAGGTTTAATTTCGCAAAGATTTACTTCCGTGAAAATACTTTTCCTTAAATTTAAGTTTAAATAAATAAATCATGCGATGTAAAGTTTTTCAGACATGGTTAATGTGCATCAAAGCTAGAAACAAACTAAGAAAATTTTCTCTAAAAACGTGGTTCCCACAAAATTAAGAAGCCAAATGGCATTTATTGTTAGCAGCTAAAGGTTATATCAATTATTAGAGATAAAACGAAATAAAATTGCAACATCTGTTTCATACTTTTACTGCATTATCATTGGCATAGCTAGTCCTAAGAGGGCATTATATCAAAATTCCTTGAGGGCCTTTTGAGGGGGGGGAGAAGCCCTAACTTTTTGAGATTTTTCGCTTACACATTTTTGATCCGTATCACTGATACGGTGGTAGCTATACCCCTGTGTGTTATGCAAGCCTCTTTTAGTGTGTTGTACGAACACAATTTTTAAGCGTGTCATACGTATTACGGGGACATGCTACGGGGTTGGGAGGTCGACTGTGTTTATTAAATTTTGATTAAAACAAAAAGTGTTTGTATTTTTTCACTATGATATATCAAAATAGGAATAAAAATGCTTCAATACTCTAATTAAGATCCTATTAAGTAGCTATTTCTAAGTAGGCCTTGTATCAAAATTCCGTATGAGGGCTCTTTTTGGGAAAAGAAATAAAAGACATATTTTAAAGTGTCAAAATGCTACACATTTTGAGGCATTTGTAGCTTGGGGGCTCCGTATTATTGATACGGTGGTAGTTACGCCTCTCAATAATACATACCTACATGTTCATCGTTTGCCAACATTGTAAAAAATCACGTGATATGACGTCAATCAATGCTTGCATTTATCTAGCATTTATTGTTTTTTAACATTAGTGTTTCCCTCTCAACTCCTTTTCCAACTTGTAAATGCTCTTTCTTCGTTGTAGTGTGTCCGTATTATTAGAATTATAAAAATTTCCTTATACAAAATTAGTTTATATGTGGCTTGCGTTTTATCCCAGTGTTATATCATTTCTGTATATAATCTAACAACTTTTTTCTGAGACTTAAAATGTTGTGCTAGTTCACCTCAGATTACAATAACATTAATGACTTCAATAACAAATTATTTTATAGTTTATTCATCTAATGAACGGACGTGTAATATCAAAACAATACATCTATTTTTTTAATGTGAACTGTGCATTCATGGCAGTTTTTGATTTTTTCTCTGTCCATTAACTTGACGTATTATATGTCAGAATCTGGATCATTGGTGGTAAGTAACTTATTCTTTGATTATCAATAGTTCAATGATTATACTAAAATAATTTTTTTTGCTTAATGATTTTATCTTCCTTCATTTCACTTAATGTGATTCAAAGCATTCTTTTTTCACAATATTTGTGTGCATATAATTTTAATCGTCTTAACTTAATCTAAAAATATAGTTCAGTTCTTAAAGCAGTTAAATTCTTGCTTTTCTGGTGGCTTCTTAATTTTATGGTGCGAAAATATAAAAACATGTGTTTGTGTTCGAATAAAAATTGTATATTAAGCTGTAGAAAATCATACTTTAAAACTAATTTTTTGAAGTGAGAGTTGTAATGAGGCAAGAACCTCTATCGCTAAGAAATAAATACTATTATGGATTGTCTGTAACACCATGGTTTATATTGTACCGTGCAAAATTCAACTTTTGACTTTAAAACGTAATTTTTTATAATGCTTACTTGACTCTATTAAAAATTTTTTTTCACATTGTTAAATTTCAATTTCACCACAGGAGATAAAACTTTTAAGTTTTAAATTTTTTTCCACTCCTAAAATCAAGCTTACATATTGGTCAAGAAAATGTTGTCACATGTATCCTTAAGTGTTCAGTTATTGATTATAAATACCGATTATTTTGATCTGTTTGAGATAAATACTAATATTGATGCTGAAAATTCATTGTAGCAAAAAAGCATCAATGACATTTTCATATCTTTATCATAATCAGTACTAAATTTAGTAATATTCACTAAAATCTCTGCGACTGAGACAAAGTAGTTAACTGGTATAATGCCTAAAAGGACTGCTTTTCATACAATTATCAAAGTTTTGGAAAATATATAAAATCACATATAATCAAATTATACTATATCTTGTATGTAACATGAGGGAAAATCAATAGTATTTTATATCATTTAGTAATGGAAGAGGTTGGAAATTTTTTTTTGTACTTGTAAACATATACATAATAAATTCTGAGGAAATATTGTAAAAGCATTTGGATTGTAATATTGATTACGTGAGTGGCATTCATTTTGATTTTCTAATGTAATTGGAATAATTATACACATTATTCAGTTATTTTTTAAAATTGTTTTTTTTTTCCTTTAAAAATGCATACTTATATTTTGGATCATATTGATTGATTTCCATTTTGAAAATAATTCTTGTAAGAGAAAATAAACAAGATATGCTGAATGCAACTTGTATCAGTGTTAAAACTTATTGATAGAGTATGTAATAAAAGAATAAAATAAGTAAAATGAAATTCATATATATTCCCCCTTCCATTGTTTGAACTGAATCCCACTGTTCAATTTATAAAAGTTAAAATAATAAATATTGTCACTCTAAATGGTTGATAGATAATTTAAGTAAGTAGTTAGTTTAGAGATAAAACTTTGGAGGTTCAATTGTATTGTAGTGTTATGTGTAGTCCTAAATATTTAATCTTAGCAAATCCACATAAATCTGTGACTGATTCTTAGATTGGATTATTTAAAGGAATGGTTGGTAGGGAAGATGTTTTATTAATATTGTAAAGAACTGTTAATATAATTGAGTCATAACAGTATAAGTAAAATTTCAGAATTTACTGAAATTTTACTTTTTTAATAGTTTTAGTACTTCTAATTTTTAAAAAAATATATAAATAAATTATTGAATTAATTTTTAGTTTAAGTATAAAAATTTGTTATTTTTGAATAATTTTTCATGACCAGTATTGAAACAATTTGAGACTGAATATTCTAAAATCTTTCTGAAGAAAACTTACCCAAAACAAGACAAATTCCATTTAAGAAGAGACATAAATGTTTCAACCTATTGGTAAAAGCTTATAAATATATTTTGTAAAGATCATAAAGTTTAAATTTTGATTTCTATTAAATTTTGTCTTAATGTTTTTTCATATAGATCATTTATTATTGTTCCTCTCTCTATTTTAATAAATTCTACTTAATTTTTATCTGAATATTCTTGTTTTTAGTTTAAAGTTTGCATTTATACTATTTATCATTTGTTAATTGTTTGTTCTATCATTGTTTTCTGCATTGGTTATCCATTTATGTGCCCTTTATGATTAATTTTAGAAGTATCCATTGTGTTATTTTCTGTATGCATTTGATATTAATAAAACTTCCTATTTTTTCCATTTCTGTTAATCCATAACAATACGGTTCAATTCTTATACGTATAGTTCGTATTTTTTATCCGTCTTGCCATTTTTATTAGGCTTATTATCTTTAATAAGAAAAAAATGTGTATGACATCACCATGTTTTAATTCATGTTCTTTTATGAATCTAATTGAAATAAAATTATAAACTTTATTTATTAAGTTCTAATTGTACTGACAATGAATTATGTGGATGTGCGTATCTGTTTATGAGTATTTATTCTACATAATAGCAGAGTGAATCTTACTTAGGCAATTCGGTTATGTTAGAAGGTTAAAATGCTTGAAATTTATTTTATTATTAGATCTCGATTTGTTTTCAGTAGAAGAAACCTGAAATTGTATGGTTTTGTCAGTTATTGTTGCATATTTATTGCATTAGTTTATATGAATAGCAAGAACAATATGAACAATTTATTTGAACTTAATGTATTCGATTATCTTGATTTTCATTATCTATTTAGAAGGTATCTTTTAGCTTTTAGATGTGTTGCATAGTTTTAGGCTTAGTGTAATTTTAAATGCCATGCATTTTTAAACTGTAAAATAACTACTAAAAGCTTTTATAAGCTCTCTATGCTGTGTTCATATACTTGGGATTCTAAGTAGAATAATTTAGGAGCAAAAATTAAGAGGTTTTTCAAAAACTGAATCTAAATAGAAAAATTAGCAAATAGCTAATGTGTGCTTAGTGAATATAAGCTTAGTTATCAAATTATCCTAAAATTTACTGTGCATTTATATATTTTGGCATATTTTTCTCAAGACAGTGTAAAAATTACTTCTTATAAAATTGCTTTATTAATCTCCTCATTATACCAATACAAAAATTTTCTTTTGATATATATATATATATATTGCCCTGGAAGTTTCCTTCCCTGTGCTGCTAATAAAAGGAATTTCCCTTGTAAAAGTGATATAACTGGAATTAGGTTTGGCAAACTAGACAGAATTCTATTGCTTGTAGTTATGACTTATGGTCACCCCCTAAAATTTCCATGTAAATATTGTGTAATATATTTATAAAGGTTTTTCCAGATCTTTTGAGCTTGAACCTTTTTAAAATTTTGATCGACTAGATACTACTTTAGATGATGTATCACAGCATGAAATAATTTGAAAGACATACTTCATTTCAACATTGACATCATAATCCATTTTGTCTGGAATGGATTTGATGTGATAAGATTTATTTTACAAGTCTTATGTGAAATTTTTGATCTTTCAGCATTTGATTTTTAGGACCTCTTTATAATGATAAACTGAATGTTTGATTCAAAATGGTTTGGTTTCTCACTAATGTCTTAAGCAAGATTCAGTGACAAAAAATATACCAGATGAGAGAATCCTGGACAAGTGAGCAAAATTTCGAATTAATGTGACCTCTTTAAAGTGGGTAAAAATTGAGTTTAAAGATTCCATTACATACCAATGAAGCTTCTAAAAAGGTGTTAAAAAGAACTACAGTGTTGTTTTCTGAGATGGATAACTGGTCAAAGAGACTAAAAATGGAGCAGATATTTTGAAGCATTGCAATTTGGAGAAGATCATATCTTATGTTAAGATTAATCTCAAATCTTTGAAAGTTGAATAGAACAAATGACACTTTTAACAGCTGAAGAATTATCGAAAGCTGAAAATCTTTTAATACTAAATGAGCAAAAATTGTTTTTTTAATAAAGAATTTAAATCTGAAAATTGTGTGATACTATAGATAAAAATGTCTAATTTTATATCATTCTTAGATGAAAATCAGCAGTTACACCAGGAGGAAGGATAGAATTTTGTGATTATCTAGTAAAAAAAAAACGTGTTATTTTTTTAAAAAAATTCTTAGCTAACTTCATTGATCAGAGTATATAAGAAGATAATGCATTGCATAACAACCAACTTTTTTGCCAGAATCACTCAATACTTGTGAATTCCTGACGGATGCCAGTTAATCAGCTATATTACCAAAAAATATCTATAATAAACTGATGACTAATGCAAGGATAGGATAAGTTAAATATCTTCATTTGCAATATGTGGATTAAACTTCACTGTTCCATTTATGTATGGAATTCACAAAAGAAAAAAATTCTTAAATGTTCACATTTAAAGTTACCAGAGCTCTACACCTGGAATTTATGACTTGCGTGATGACTATTCCTTGAAATATTTAGCTAAAAGAAGAAATTACAAGGCATTTTATTCAGTCAATGCCAATACTTTGAGAAGAAAAGAAAAAAACACCCAAGAAAGAGAGAAATATTTCAAACATCTTATCTGATAATGCATTTTTTGCTATAAAGAAAACTATTGATATATATATATAATTGAAAAGGCTTTCATAGTGTGTGTGTGGTCTTATAATTTATTAAGACAATAAAAGATTTCAAAGATCATTAACAAATTGTTTTTGAGGTACTATTTGGTACCCAAGAATTTATGTTGACCAAAAAATATCAACACTGCTAGTAGAAGTACTTTTTTCCTATTTACATTCATTGACCTGTGTATAATGAAAATAAAAAAACCTCATTTCTCTTAACACCAATGCATTTTCTTGATTTCAATCAAGAACCTAGTTCAATTAGTTTTGTGGAAATCTTGAGGATGGACCTAAGTTTCTCTTGAAAGTAAAACGTATCAAAATATATTGTTAAAGCAGTTACAGTTTAAATAGAAGCATCAATACTTCTTGCTGTTAAGAGTAGCTCATACCTTGAGAAATTTAATAAACACACCACAAATTGAAGACATTGTACTTTTACTACACACATGCTTTTTTGGAAGCAGTGGAGAGATCAGTTCACAAAAGTTTGAAGGAGACATGTGCTTTTTTAAAAAATGGCGTATGTGATTAAAAAGAAATTTCAGCTGTGTTTAAAGAGTAGCATATATATAATTTTTTTTAAATAAAAAGTTTAAAAAAGTATGCTGTATTCAGGGTTTAACTTGTTGATAAAAAAAATCTTCTTTGTGAACCTTAGTTTTAATAAGCAGCTGAAACAAATTGTCCTAAAAAAGACTGAGCATTAGAAGAGGTTTAAAATTCAAAAATCTGGTGAAAGTACTTGATAGCTAAAAAATTTTGAGAAGTATACAAAATTGGGCTACCTAAAAATGGAAATTGATTTTTGTATGTTTAGCAATCAATAAGTTATGAATTGTGATAATTAAATCAAGCCTAAATGCTCCTTTGAGAGAATATGTATAAGTCATGTCATATCCCCCAAGATTGGCTTCAGATTTTCTTCTGCAGAAATACTGCAAAAAGGAAGACCTAAAATCAAAATGATTCTCAGCAATCTTGCTGAGAACTATTTTTCCGAAACATTCAGTTGCTTAAGGCTCAGAGTAAATGTTGCTGCTGTGGGAGCTATGGTTCTTATTGAATTCATTGCATCTTCCCAAACCATCAAGTATGTCATCTGAAACCTTAATGGCTAAAGCTCTGAAGTGCAAACATAGAATAAAAATGACCAGAAGTATAGGACAGATTCTAATTATGCACATGACGATTTTAAATACCAGTGCAAAGGATTTTCAACTTTTTAAAACTGAAGGCTCTATTTTTTAATCATATATTTTATATATAGATTTTACTTACAAATTTAAATTGATTAAATTTCATGAATACCTTGAATGGTGAATGCATGCCATCATTCAAGGTATTCATGAAATTTGGAGTGTGCATAATAGTTTCTTTGCTTATATTATAGCAATTTTTAACAAAGATTTTTTTTTAAAGTACAGTAGAACGTCGTTTATCGAATCAATTAGGACCGGACACCGTTCGCATAACCGAAAACCGATTGCGATTCATGCAGTATATGAAACCGGACACTATACGAATATTGAAAATCATCACATGTGTGAAACATGCTTGAAGAAAAAGCAAAAAAAGTGCAAAATGTCGCAATTTTACCTTTATTGTGGAAAATAATCATCTATTTTTCGCTGTACCATTGTACACCTTCGTTTTTTCGCTGCAAGGTCTCTCAAAAAACTGGTTCGGATATTTGACGCTCCGGATAATTAACTTTCGGATAAACGACGTTTTACTGTATGCCAAATGTTTTAAATTACAAATGTTTGAAAAATTGTTGGTTTTGAATATAAATAAAATTTTTTTGCACTTGCCAAAAGCCTGTAAAAACAAAATTTTAAATATAGCATTTTATTTACTTTTGAAAACTACAAAAATTGCAATAAATTTTTTTAATTGTATTAAAAGTTGGGATTATTATTATTATTTTTAAAATGTATTTTTTTTCCTCTAATATCTCTTAAGTAAATGATCGGATTTAAATGAAATTTTGAATCCTCTAAAAAAGTATCCTAAAAAAGTGTAAAGAATGAACAATTTTACTGGTTAATTGCATCACAATTAATCTCCTTGAACATTATAATTTAGTTTCCTTTGAGCTATTAACCATGTTATGAATTTTATTCAGCTGCTTTATCAAATAAGAGTGTACCTATTGCTTATTATTATTATTTTGCATGACTATACAATAATGCCACTTTTGAAGAAATAGGTTATTCTTTATCCTAAATGACCTTGAAATACATTTGAACCTTTATTGGCAGTAATGTTTCACATGCTTTCCACTTCATTATCATAGAATCATGTTTCTGTTGTCTTATCATGATTTTTATTCTTTAAATATATATTAGAAAAATGAGTGTTTAATAGTTTGCGAATTTTTCTATTTAATCAAAAGCATATTAATTGTTTGATCATTAAAATAAATTTAGTTTTTTTATAATTTTTTGGTTGAATTATATATACCTTTGTGTTACAGAACTAAGTAGTGATGAAATTTTCAGATGAAAATTTAATTCTTGTTTGATTTATCATCATGATTGGAGATAGAGCTCCTAGCTATCGCCTGTGGCGCCCCCCCCCCCCTTAACGTGTAAAGGGTGATTTGCTTTACTGTTAAATCTGCTCACTCTTTCTGCTAATAATATTTGCTTTTAAAACCTTAGGCAAGTGGATGCTTATCATTTTTGAAAATTCTTTAATTACTAGTGGTCCAAGGGATATGTTTTTGCTTTATGCTATGTTGAATGTGTGAAAGTAATTTATTAAGGGTGTTTGTGGCTTTCTTTCAAATTACAAAATTCTTATGCTGTATTATTGAAGCATCGGTATAAATCCCAGAAGTAAATCTTTCTTGCGGTTTTTACTTGATTTTGTTTAAATATTCTATTATTGAAAATGACTTTGTCAATTGATTATTTTTTCGTTACCCTCAATTTTTTTTGGGAGAGAAATGGGAAGAGAAGCGATTATTTAATGAGCGTTATGTGGGGCTTTTAAGACAAAATCCGCAGTATCGAGAGAAATGACTGTCAATCATGAATATAATATCTAAAGAAAATAAACAATTTTGTCCGTTTTCTTGAATCCCATAACTCTCATTGTTATGCATAATAGAAAATAAAATCTTTTTCTTGGTAAACAAAATCTTTCTGTTGAAAAAATAAAAATGGTATTGCATTAAATCTGTTTGGACTATTAGCTGTGTATATATACGTATGACAGTCATTTTTTTGCATTTCCATATAACTACTCACATAGTTTCAATTTACGCAATTTTGTTTATGAGCATGTATCGTTGAAATATATGGAATTTTTCCCAAATAATGAATCTTTATTCTGTAAATTCTTGCAAATTTAATTTTTTCGTTTTTGCTTTCTTACAAATATTTAATTAAAAAACTTGAATGATAAAAAGTTTATATTTTTTATCGTAATGCAATAATTCCTATTTAGTATTAGTATTTATTGTATGTTTCAATTTTATATATGTATTCCGATTAGTAATGAATAAATTACACTTTTAACTCCAAGTCGTGTATAACATTATCACGCATTTTATATTCAATTCTATATCGGAAGAAATATAATTTAATAAATTGCATGTAGATGCAGAGTTGGGGAAAAACTCCTTTTTGAATGTTGTGGAGATATTTTAGTTCTTTATAAAAATTATTTTGATTTTTAAACACCTTTTGATGTATTTGAACAGATTTGTGTTCTGTAATTTATTTGTAATGTATTTGTGAATTCACTGGTTATTATATAGTTATCAAGCAGACATTACATGTGTATTGATATTAATAGCTGTTTACTTCTCTTAGAATTAACAGTTTAGCATGAGTTTAAATGTAAATTTTAAAATGCAGAGTTTTATTTAGATGATTTTGAGTGGATGGCCTGCTTATGTATGCATTAATCGATTAATTCTTTGTGAATTGAAATACATTTAATTGGGTTCACCCATGTAATGGTTTCAAAAAATCAAATTTTTTTTTCTTTGTAAATTGTTTGTTAACATGTCTAGAATACGGTGGTAAAGTGATTGTTTAAAATTCGAAGTCGTTATAAAGAAACAGGTGTTAGAAGAGCAGCCGTTCGTAGCGCTAAGATTTTCATTGTTTTAATCTGACTTGAAACTTTAAACGCGTTTTCCTCAAAACTGTTTTTTAAACTTTCCTCCACCATGTCTCAAGAACTGTTTGACCGAATGACTTCAAATTTATAGAGTAGACTCAGCACATATATACGCACCAAATGAACTACGATTTTTCCAAAATTCAAAATATTTCTATTTTTTATAGCAAAAACATAAAAAAACCCATGAAATTCGAAACTTTTTCTTCAAAAGTCTACCAAAAATCCAATTTTTGATATTTTCAATTGAGTGTAGTTCATTGGTACATTTAAGCGTATAGATTAAAACGCCGTCAATTTTTTAATTTCAAATTAGCCAATCAGCTGGAATCGTTAAGGAAGTGAACGTCCATTTTTTGAGGCGGGTGTGTTCAGAGCGCTATAACTCACGTTCTATTGGATATTTTTGACTAAACATTTATATACATACTCTTAAAACATATATAAATAAATGATAAAAAACTTAAAAGTTCTATCTTTTTACTGGTCGTCAAAAAAAATTCCCTAAGAATGCTTAAAAAATAGGCCGTCACATGGGTGAATCCCCTTAATAAAAAATGTTATTTCACGAGTCAGAAAGTTGATGTTGAAATTAAAAAAAAATGTACATTCTCATGGTTGATTGCTAAAATCTAAATGGAAGAATTTTAAAAATACACATGATATATTAAATATTTTCAATTGATATTAACTCTTTTGATTGTGATAGTATTATACGGTAATGTAATAAAAATGGGTGTGTGTTTGGGGGGGGGGGAAAACACACAGAGAAAAACTGTACTGGTGATGCTATTGATAAAATTCGTGAAAAAGAGAGAAACGTGTTTACATATTGAGAACACTTTAGGTTGCTTGTTTCTACGGCAATTCAAAATATATTTAACCTAGCTAATTGTCACGTAATTTTTTTTTCCAGGCAGGAAGTTGAGCTGTATTACTTCCTTCTCTCCTTGCACCTTAGATCAGTATTTTTGTTTTCCATAGAAAAGAATAGGTTAAGCAGAAGTAAGTAGAACTTTGATGTTTTGTTTCGTTACATATTAAATATAGAAAGTGAAAATGGAAGTAGATGGATGTGAATTTATATATTTATAAATATGCAGATAAGAAGATGGGGGGAATTTATCAAGGTTACTTGTTATAAGCATATCTTAATTCCAGATTTCATAAAATAACATGAATTTTAGATCTTATATTTATTTTTAAATTTATCGATTATTTCATAAAATATATGGAAAATAAAACAATCGATGCCTTATAGATATGAAAGAGCAAAGCTAGAAATAATATTGATTACCATGTTAACAAAATGCTGGAGGAAGGCACAAAAATATCCCCATACAGTCCCCCTATATATCGCTTTGGTATTTTGTAGAGAGAATAATGGGAAACCGCGAGAGTCCCCAGAAGTGTACCAGTTTGCCATAGACTGTGTGTCGCAAGCTTATTGCAAGCACAAGGTCCCTTCATTACCCATTACCACTAATTGATCTACTGACGAATATATCAAAGAGTAGGATAATGTTAACGCTTGAACTTCAATCAGGGTATTTTCAGTTAGCCGTAAATCCGGCTGATATTCCCAGAACTGTTTTTGTAAGTAAAAATGGTACTCATGCATTTACTCGTATGCCTTTTGGTCTGTCTGGGGCAGGTTCGATTTTCCAATTAAAACCTATAATCAGGAAGTTAGTGTGAATGAGACGTTATCGTAGCTTCACAATCATTTCGGCAGCACGTGGCATATTTAGGGGAGAGGTTTTTCAGTTATTACAAGATGCAGGTTTGACGTTAAATGGGGAAAAGTGTAAGTTTGCATGTGAGGAATTGAAATATTTGGGTCTTATAATTAATCATGAGAAGTGCGTACGAATGCAAACAAAATTAAAAGTATGTTAGATATGCCGACTCCGAAGAATGCCTGCGATCTATTATTCATTTCTGTGTATGATAGGGTGGTACCAGACATTTATTGAAGGATATGCTGAATTGTCTAAACAATTGAGAATATTAAAAAGTCCTTAACATCAACCCCAGTATTAAAATTACTAGATTTTTCAGAATTCATATAAATTATGTACAGATGCTAGCGTGGTTGTTGTTGATGCCGTGCTAATTTAACAAGTTAGGGCTGTTGCGGATGCATCGCGTACTCCAGTGGTCTTCAAATTTAGTCGACTCACCGAAACCCGAAAACTGTAAGGGGTTTTCGGGGAACCCCACCTAAGCCTTAGAAGAATATATGCAAAATAATATTTGTAGAAGATCCTTATATTTAAGTAAATACAAAGAAAAATACTGTATTTTTTATTAAATTTTTTTAATACTAATGTAATTTACTCATTAATAGCATTAATTCGTGCTCCAGGTGTAATGTACCTTTTTATTATATTTGGTAACTTTGTATTGTGTTTGCATTTTTTATACCAACTGTCGAGTTCAAGGTCTATTGAAGTTATCTGCAGTCGCATTTAATATTCTACGTTAATTCGTTTCTTTATTTTTTTTGTTGCCACATTACGATGAGAAATATTTTTAACTTAAATGCATTGTTCAAAATAGACCCCCAGCTTCCTCAAACTCGAACCTCCAGCCATTTCCTTTTTGAACCACGCGTTAATTAGTTGTCGAGCTGCCTTAATTATGTAATGTAATATTCTGATTTTATTTTTAAAGTTTGAAACTAAATAAATTATTTAATTTTTTACCAGTATTTTAACTTCGTAATTTTAATAACCTTCTGATCTAGAGTCCTGTTAAATTTCCATATTGGTGACGCTGACCCTTTTTGGAGCTCGAACTACAACTGCCGGTTTTCTACAAGAGTGAAGTTTTCTTCAATGAACTGCCTTTTTCGCCTTTCGAACCCTACCTGAACAATGTCACTTGAATCCAAGATTGACCTTATGGATAAAGCCAAGGATTGGTTTGAAGCGATTGGTTATTTTGTTCAGGAACCGGCAACAGATTTTGCCAGTTGAAATGAGCCTTTGTGTGTAGAGAGTTTTCCTACGGTTCGGAATCTATCCGAATTGGAAGCCAAGTTCTATGCTTCTAAGCTGAACGGGGGTCAGTCGCTTCCAGAGTTAATGTTTTGTCTATTAAAATTACAAAAACTGTTGAATTTAATAATGACCGAGGAGCAGCTGTGATTGGCCATATTATGCAAAGGTTGACCTCACAGATGGTCGACTTTGTTGAGGCTCAAAACCCTACAAGTAAAGCCCTTTTGCTACAAATGTTAGCGAAATATGAGGATTAGGGTGCGAAGTATAATTAGAATTATGATTCGAATTTTGGTGTTATAGAAAATGAAAGAGGTTCAAGTAATAAGATTTCTCCAGATAGACGAATAGATTACAATTTTCTCAAAGCGAATAATAGAAATGAGAAATTAGATGCTAGAGTAGAAAACAATAGTCAGAGATGGTTGAGTGGATAGAGAGGATTCAAGATTGATTGATTGAATATTAACGTCGCACTGTTCAGCTACACGAGGGCTTTTGGCGACGGACCACGTAATTTTGAACCATGGTCAAGTGACGTGGACGACACCTGAGCTGGCACCCCCCTCTCCTAACTACCACACCACACCAACGGGAGGACGTTTCAGCTCTCGACAGATTTAACGTGCATCGCTGCCTACACGGCGGGTCTTCAGTGGTACTGGGCTCGAACTCGTGACAAGGTAAGCCACGGTGCGATACCTATACCACTTGGCTACCGCGGCCACGAGAGGATTCGAGAATCGGTTGGAAAGGAATGACAGAGGATCTAGACGAAATTTAAACTGGTAAGCGGTCGAAGGGAATGAGGTAATCGACCGTGAGATCAGAAAAATCCTCCAATTATCTTAAACGTGTTGAAATTAAGTCTAGTGAACATGTCGTATATTTCCATTCTATTACATGAAACTCTTATAAAAAGCTTTATGGGGGATACAGGAATAGAAAAATATTGTTTATTTCTGCTAGTGCAGGTTTATGCATTGGGCACTTGGGGTGGGCGCCCAGGGGACCGGATAAGCGGGACTTAGCCAGATTTTCTGGTATAAACTTCTATCTACCTGTGTAAAAGGGGCCCGCAGATCTTATGCGTCCAAGGCCCTAAATGAGCTTAAACCGGCCCTGATTTCTGCAGATGAGTATGAGACATATTTTCATTTCGAACAAAGAAAGATGCTTTGGTAGTAACAGCGTCGGGTGTAAAGTGTTTGTTTGGGGATTATCGAATTAAAAGTGCGGATTCGAGATTTATAAAAGATTAGCAGTTTCATTTTATAAAAGAGATGCAATATCAATGTGTGTTGGCGATAGATTTTATAAAAGTCCTCCAAAGTTTCCCTGTTTTTGATAAAAGAATTCTAGTGATTCCAGATTCAAGACAGTTCTGAAGCAGGAAAGCTATCTGAGATTGATTTCTTCCATTCAAATCTGGAGAAGAATCAAAAACAACAATTGCAGGCACTGTTTGAGAGATTTAGAGAGCTCTTTTTTGAGAAGCCTGGGCTTACGCATGTATTGTATTTTGGGATTGATACTGGTGATCGTCCAACGGTAGCATCAAGGCTTTATAGATATGATAGGGTAAAGCAAAATATCGTAGATTATCATTTTAACAAGATGCTGGAGGAGGGCACAATTATCCCCGTACAGTCACCTTATTCGTCGCCAGTTGTACTTTGTAAAAAGAATTAATGTGTGAAACCACTAGAATCTCTCTTCAGAAGGGTACAGGTTTGCCATATACTATATCGCAAACTTAATGCCATTACAAAATATCCGCGTTATCCATTCCCACTAATAGAAGATCTAATTACTAATACAACAAAGAGCACGATAATGTCTGCGCTTGTTCTTAGATCGGGATATTTTCAGTTAGCTGTAAATCCAACTGATATCCCAAAGACGGCTTTTGTTACAAAAAAATATTACACACGTGTTTACTTGTATATCGCGTTTGGGGTCTCTATGAGATGGCTCCGAATTTCCAGAAAGCTTATTGATATCATATTAAAATTTGTTTTGGGGAATTTGTCTCTTTCTCTATCTCTCTCTCTACACACACACACACAAGCTCTGACAATAAAGTTCGGTGAATAGTACTGTAACATTAATGTAGATGAAATATTTATGGAAGTTACCTTATTGTTCTTCGAAATAGTCACCTCCCATAACTATGCATTGCTGAGATCTGCTATACATGTGCAAGATGTACAGATGTCTTCTTTTGGGTTGGAGTTAAAATACCTCGTCACGTTTCGTTGGATGTCAGGAAAATCGTCAAATCTCTTTCCGTCCAAAGTGAGTTTGAGTCGTGGGAATAGAAAGAAGTTTGCAGGATTGAGATCTGGCGAGTATGGTGGATGTTCAATTTGCCCCTCCCCCTTTTTTTGCCAAAGTCGTACCTGAGACACCAGGACTCATACTCAGTGACAATACAGTTCAAGAAATTTAGTATCGCATCCGCGCAGTTTCGACAAAATCGTGTGAAGCCTCTAAACGTGCCTGCTTCTGATCCTCAGTCAAGTGATACGGCACAAGACAACACGCTTTTCTCATCCCTAAATTCTGGGTAACGTTTTCGCATGGATTCACGGTTAATCTGCAGTTCATCAGATATCATGTGTACAGTTAATCGATGATCTTTCGTGATTAATTTCCTCACTTTCTCATTGTTTTCGTCACTAACGGAAGTCGCCGGTCTTCCACTATGGGGGTTGTCAGAAACATTTTTCCGGCCTTCTCGAAAACGGGCGAATAAGCTGGACTTAACCACATTTTCTGGTTATAAATTTCGATCCTCCGGTGACAAGGGCGCCTGTAGATCTGCGCCCAGGACCCGAAATGAGCTTAAATCGGCATTGTATTTAGGTCTCAGCTTAAATCGGCATTGTATTTAGGTCTCACTATCGAATGAATCATGAAGGGGTGTGCACAGGTAAAAGCAAGGTTAGGAAAGCATATTACACTTCTGGCCATTAAAATTGCTACACTAAGAAGGCGACATGCTACAGACGTGAAAATTTAAACGACCAGAAGAAGGTGCTGTGATATGCAAATAAGCTTTTCAGGGCATTCAGATAAAGCAGGTGCCGGTAGCGACACCTACAATGTGTTTAAATGAGTAAATTCTTCAGCCGGTTTCTCATACACAAATTGCATTTGAACGTTGTTGCCTGGTGAAAAGTTGTGATGCCTCGTGTATGAAGCAAAAATGCGTAGCAGCACGTTTCTGTCTTTGATAAAGGTCGAACTGTAGCTTACCAGGATTGCGGTTTATCGTATCGCAGTATTGCTGATCGCGTCGGTCGAGATCCAATTACTGTTAGCAGAATATGGAATCAATGAGTTTAGTACGTTAATACGGAACTCCGTGTTGTATCTCATCGGTCCACTATCGCTAGAAGCTGAGAAGAGAGGCATGTTACTCGCATGACCTTAATGGATCGTGGAGCCACTTCACGAGCCGTGAGTCAAGAATTTGGGTCGCGTTTGCAAGACAAGTGTCTACACCAGTGGTTCCCAAAGTGGTCT
Organism: Trichonephila inaurata madagascariensis; assembly: GCA_019973955.1. Classification (NCBI taxonomy): domain Eukaryota; kingdom Metazoa; phylum Arthropoda; class Arachnida; order Araneae; family Nephilidae; genus Trichonephila; species Trichonephila inaurata. Next base: position 235,924 of record BMAV01016672.1, on the reverse strand, counting down.
ATATAGACCCCCCCCCCAGGGGTCTATGATGACTCGCAAGGGGTCCACATCAGCAAAAATAATTTAGGAGTGCATGAGGTGTAAATGGGGGTCTATTATGATAATGGCTCACATTAAACCAAATCATTATTTTAGTTTTAAAAGAAACTTTAGTCACATAGAAAACAGATTTTATTTATTTAATAGATTTACTAATTTTAATAAGGTTAATTTGTAGTTACAAGGTGACAGCATAAATTTTGTTAAAAACAAAGACCATGTCTTCAATTTTGGCTTTAAAAAGATAGGATAAAAGACTGGCTCATACCTGTCATTTATCACGAATTATGGAATATCGTAAGAAAATTTTTAATACTTTTTCAGCGTGGTTGCGAATCTCCAAAACAATGAGGGGAAATAAGTTCCGGACACTACTAACCGAAAAGATTTAGGGTTAAATCTGACACAATTGATTCCAAATGTTTACTTCACTTCAGTTAGAAATTTAAATCCGTTTAAAGTAAGTAGATCTATACCAGTTGTCAAAAAGACATTTAAATTGGTAAATCTTCAAAAACTCAATATTAGGTAAGCAGGGGTCTACCTCAAATCGAAAAACATGGCAAGGGGTCTATGAAACAAAAAAGTTTGGGAACCTCTGGTCTACACGAACAGTTCGACGACGTTTGCAGCAGCATGGACTCTCAGCTCACAGACCATGGCTTCGGCTCCCCTTGACGTTGCATCACAGACAAAATTGTTTTCAATGGTGTGGGGTCAACGACGAACCTGGGCGCACGAGTGGCGAGATGTCATTTTTTCAGATGAATCCAGATTCTGTTTACAGCATCAAGAACCTCGGTCACTTCTTGTTCGCATTGACGAGACTTGGAACAGTGCACGTTACATTTCTGGTGTGTTACCACTCGGGGCTCTATCCGTTATTCGAGTCATGCGAAACCTTACGTTTCAGCAGGATTATGCACGATTGCATGTTGTTGGTATTGTGTAGACCTTCCTGATACGGAAGATGTTCGTCTGTTACCCTCGCCTCCACATTCACCAGATTTCTCGCCAATAGGAAACATCTGGTCCATGGTTGCCTAACAACTGGCTCGTCATCATACGCCAATCACTTCGGTTGATGAACTGTGGCATCGAGTTGAAGCTGCATGGGCACCTGTACATGCCATCCAACTCTGTTTGACTCAATGTCCAGGCGTATAAATGCTGTTATTATTGCCAGAGGTGGTTGCTCTGAGTACTAATTTCTGAGGATCTATGCACCCAAATTTCTTGAAAATTTAATCACATGTTATGTCCAGTGTAATATATTTGTCTAATAAAATATCATTTTGTTAGCTGCGTTTTTCTTCCTGGTGTAGCAATTGTAATGTCCAGTAGTGTAGATATACCGGCTCCGCGACTTGCGCGTGGGACGTTAATATTTACTTACTCACTCGAGAGTCGAATTAATTATATTGTTTATTCGATGCTGAAGACACATTGTGCATGTTTAAAATATGCCGAGGTAGTAGGTCGATCGTGGGTTCGATGTTCGCCAGTTCAAGTCCGGACTCTGTACGAATTAATAAATTCTTACTCACATATTGCTTACCCACATATTAACGACCATCAAAAGTTTCGGTAGAGGTTATGGGAGTGAAGTACAATTCCAGAGTGTCATCCTCCATGATAGTTTCAAAATTGAAGGTCCATTGTAATTATCTCTAGAGTAGCCTTAAATTGAGTGATATTAATTCAAATTAATCAAATTAACAGAAAAACAAAGAATTGTTTTTCAAAATATTAAATATTTTGCCTTTTTGATAAATATTGTGTGTACCAGTCATTATGATTTCTTAAAATAAGATTATGTACCAATTAAGCTTTGTTATTTATTTTTTTTTTATTGAAATGAATTTTTTTGATTAACACATTGCATTCTTTATAAAGTTTTCGAAATTGAAACTAAACCATGAATTTCACCATGGATATGGAAATAAATGTTTTTATTAAATGTGGGAGGGGTAAGGGAAGGACGCGCGAGTCTATAAAAATTTAAATTACATAGCTTATGAAATAGTTAATCAACGGATTCATCCATATTTTCTCTGTTCTTAGTGCCATTTTTGTTCCAATTCGATGCTACACATTGAATGCATTCTTGGAAAAATAAATTGAATGTTTCGTGCAAATTGACGCAAGAAATGTTTGCATTTACGAAAGATAAAATTTCACGTGATGTGAATGTGGCGTGCTTGTTTATGTCGGACATTGACAGTCTTTTCGTTGGCTAGACCCAGACTGCAAAGAGAGGGCCCTTTTTATTACTTTTTCTACTCCCTTACATAAATGCCATTTAACTAATGCTGCACATTTCTCTTCGCTGCTTCAGCTCAACAATGAGCAGAAACAGCTGCCGGTGACGGGAGTTCATTTCTGTAAACGTGTGACGCGACAGGAGGTCTGTACTACTTTTCTTATATCAAACTGGCTTGACATCAACACACTCAGACACGCGTCGGAGAAATCTGCTGTAGACGTGTGGTTTTACACCGCAATGATATCTTGATCCACAAGCTTTACGTAGAAGTTCGTTTGAATTTAAATTCTTTTTAACACTAGAATATTTTTAGCTTTGTAAGTAATTTGTGGCTGTTTTCGCTTAAGAAGCCATTATCTAATTCTGAACATATATTGCATTTAAATACATATCTTACGATGTAGCGCTTTTTTTAAAGTTTACAAACATCCTATAAATACTCGATTTTTTACTCCGAACGGGGCATATGGCATTGATCTAAAGAAAACAAAAGGTAAATCATAGTATTAAACGAGAGAACATTTTAAAATCTTATTCATTTAAAAATAATTCAAATAAAAAAACAAAATAGTTCTATGTAAAATTTAGCAAAGAACAGTGAAAACTTCCTAAGGAATGGTATATAAACAAAACTATGAGATGAAATTATAGAAAGTGATTTCAAATTTTACGTTGTATTAATAATACATTTCGTAAGTCAAGTGATCGAATTTATTTTTTAAATAAAAATAGGAAATAAAATACTATTATGTAAAGTTTCGCGAAGAATAGTAATAACCACATAAGTGATACTATACAATCAAATTTATAAGATTAAATCTCTCTTGGAAAGTGAATTCAAATTTTACGTTGTATTTTTTAATATTGCATTTCGTAAGTTAAACCAGTGGTCTCCAAACCCTGGTTCGCGGACTGGTACCAGTCCGTGGATCAAGTACCACTGGTTCGCACAAGAAACATTAAATTATTTCCATTTTATTTACTGTGGTATATTTTTCTTGGGTTTGGGCTACTTTTTATGAAAATCACTTTATATTCCCTGTTTTCACTTTATATTCATTTTTGGTGTAGCTATATTTTATTCTGTCGGTACGTTTAACTACACAATTAAAATAAAATTATTAAATCAAAACAATCTAAAATATAAACAATCAACGTCCCCTCCCCCTCAGTGGGCCGCGGTAAAATTATCCAACGTTGACCGGTTCGCAGCGATAAAAAGGTTGGGGAACACTGAGTTAAAACTATCGAATTTATTTTTATTGCACCGATTACGTATGACAACCAACTCTGATTATGTTACTATTGCAAGGTTACCATATTAGCGACCTCCACGAATGTTTTCGAGTTCACTGTCTTATACAAACACATTTTAATTGAAATTGTGTCATTTAACCCAAAAATCTACCAAGGAAAAAGCCAAAATAGCGGATAAACAGTTATCGAGATAAACATGGCAGTCTCGCAACTGTCGTAAAATTCATAATTATTTTTCATTCTGTTTTTATTCTTGAATTCCTGATTATGTGTAAAATCAATGAATAGATATAAAAAAAATTGCTTATTTTTTGTACGAGTTTTACTTAAATCCAGTACGAATTGTAACATTATTGAAATTTAAGTTTATTATTGGTGAAAGTAGGCATTTGAAAAGCGGTCAGGTACAATTTATGGGTAGCTAAAGTAATAGCCTTTTGGTGGCTTAAAAAAAATGCTATTCTCTATACGCTGAGGGAGTCAGAATGTTATATGTATATAGGGACACACTTTTGTCTGAAATATATCCCGAATTTCACTTTGTTATATAATTTCGATTATTATCTGAATTTCGTTCACGAATAGTTTTAGGTTTCGCATTCTTGCATTTATCCTTCTTTTATAAAGCATAGTTATTTTAGTTTAATATCATTTGAAGCACCAATTAGGGAAATTTTCTCCTTTGTTGACTGATTTATTAAAAGTTAAAGAAAATTAATAAATTGAAGCAGTGATATGAGAACATTATAGACATTTTTACCGTGGCGAGTTTTCATGCCTTTATTAATTTTTATTTTTATAAAGCATATTTAATTAAATAAGGTAATGTGGAGTATTAATTAATATGATGCATTTCACCTTATTATTTCTTTTTGTTCATAGTCCTAAAATTCGCATTGAATTAAATATATGCACTGAAAAAAAAAATCGTATCATTTCCGACACATTCACTTTTCTTAACGATTATGTGTTTGTGAAAGCAGAATTCCTCTTAGAAAGTTAATTCTAATTTCGCTACATTTCAGTGACCGCCAACAGTAGAATTTTCTCCCTGAGCGATCACATTTTAGGAATTCAGAAATTTTGTTAGAGCACTGTTATTGCGTACATGCTGTTTCACCCGAGTGAGTAGCGCAGAGTTCATTAAACAAAATCTATCACACAGAATGAAGTCTATTTGATCAACCATTCGTTTCTTAATCAAAATATTAGCCACAAAGGAGTTATTGTTTTGGGAGTTGTTATTATTGACCTGCTAATCACTTAATAGGTACTTTTATGTTTTACAATTTAAAAAAAAAAAAATTATTTATGATTTTATTTTTTTTGATGACTAAATTTTTAAAAAAATTATGTCGTATTTTTTTTTTTTTTTTAAATTGAGCTCATTACTGGAAATACGTCGTATTTTTTAAAGTTGTATAAGGGTTATTGGCGATGGACCTCATAATTTTGAATCTCGGTCAAGTAACGAGGTCGACACATAGCTGGCATCTTACAATCCAAACTTGCACATAATGCCAAAGTGAAAATTTCTGGCCTTTACACACATCTTTGGTGCATCTGCCACTCTACACTCCACATTAAAGCCGCATTCACACCAAGGCGTACAAACGTCGAGTGTTAAGCGTCTAGCCAATCAGAGTCTTCCTCTCGCCCGAGAAGAAGTCTCTGATTGGCTAGACGCTTAACACTCGACGTTTGTACGCCTTGGTGTGAATGAGCCTTTATAGAGCGGAGTGTCAGCTCACACTAACATTGACTGAAATTGAAAATTACTAAATCCGTCGCCGATAATCCTCGCATTTCCACAGATTTCGACGTCAATAAAAGAATCAAAAGTCAGATCGAATTAATAGTATCACGACTCTACTAAACGCTGCCACGAGTTCGTGGCCTTGACCATTCAGCTAGCGTGGCCGCTTATTAGTGAAAGCAAATGTGGTTCCTTTTTAGTTTTTACTAATGACACATCTTTTAGTTTACTCGTAAGAATTAATATAAATAATGAATAATATTACACGTGCTCATTGACAGTCTTTGTCTCGGGTGTTGATTGTTTCATTTTATCGTGGTTCAGAGTTACAGCGCTTATTGACTACGGCTAGTAGACCTTTGTATCGTTAGAAACATACGGCAAAATTATTAAATGACCATTACACCATAATTCGTCTGGAGGTCGTTGAGGCCTGGTTTATACGAGTACCGGAATTATTGTTAAAGACAGTCGTTTGGGGAATAATGGGGATCGTTCATTAAATTTAGCTCTGCTTTAGTGGCATGCTTTTGAAGTTTAAAGGAGTACAAAGATGGTGACAAATTTAATCTGCTGTAGTACAACTCAACTTTTAATTCCTATCCAGGAGTTCGATTTTTTTTTTGAAAAGCATGTTTTTGATATTTTGGGCTAAAAATCACCATACCAGTTTGGGGCGCATGCGCCAAATCAATCATTCCGTATGAAATTGTATTTAACCCTTTACACTCGTATGTCGTGCTGGAGATGGCAACACTAATTTACTTTGAAACACGCCGTAGATGGTGACATTAAATAACCAAAACACTGTTACATATTTGACATCTCATTCAGCAATAGTTTACTTAGCCTTGTTAATTTATCTGTACAGTTTATAGTTATATTTTTTTTTTCTTTTTTAATTCAGTGTATACATTAATTTTCCGATCCAAAATGGAGTATAAAAACATGCTGGATAGTGAAAAGTAAATTTAAATTTATTAATATAGGTGTGCGAAATGTCATGATGGTGCGGTACAACTAACTCATTGCCGTTTTATACGTACATTAGTTCTTTTCTTAGTGGCAGATTTCAGACAATTAAAAAAAGAAACAAACAGTGAACGACCATCAACGTCAGAGTTAGAGAATCGACTGGATGGAAAACTATACATTTTAGTACATCATTCTGAACGAAAAAACGATATGTGGCTTGTTCAAACCGGAAAGCTAAGGACGGAAGGACAATAATTTTATTTTTGAGATACATGCAAAAATAAAGTATGCATGCATCTCCTGCGCATTGGAAATTGTTTTAAGAAATAGCAATCTGTAGAAGATTATAAAAATTAAAACTTATATAGATCTTAAAATGTTGAAAATGTCTATCGCTATGAATAATTTAAAATTCATTTCCCTAAAAGTAAGTACTAGTTTACATATAACAACATTGAAAATAAATCGAGTGCAAAAAGTTTAAAAATTAATTCAGGATTTTGAAAAATAAAAAGTAGATCTTTGTGAAAAATATTTTTTAAAATCACTTCCTTATAAAACTATGAGAAATATTTTTAAAAATTGTGAAATTTGCTTATTTAAGTTATTGCACAATCATAATAAATATGAACGACTTCATGAAAAAAATGTTTTGTAAATTTTTTATTTAACATATATTAAGCTTTTTGGTACTTGGAATAAGCGATAAATTGTTTATGGCAAGTCATTTAAACCAATGAATTTCAATGAAAATTTCCTTAAAATGATTACGCACGTAAAAGAGAAAACTACGTTTGTATTAAACTCGTTTAACTGAGAGAGGGGAAAATATACGGTTAAATCTGATATTCAGCTATTTTTAACTGTATCCTTTATTTAAGTAGTAGGTTAAAAGCAAATTATTCTGTGTTCGTAATTTTTGAAGTACTATTTTAAATTAATAATGATTTATAAAAAAAAAGTGATAAAAATGGAATTATTTTAGTATTCTAAATTCTTATTAGTTATTATTGCAGTTATTTATTATAATTTAATAAAATTTTATTAAATAATTATAAATAACTGCAGAATCTTTTTATATTTGAGGATTAAAAGATTTTTAGTGTGAAAATGTTTTTAAAAGAATCCAAAAAGGCACATGTGATTTATTTATTTTTTGGCCTAAGGAAGAAAACTGTTCTCTACCGCAGTGACGATGTTAAAATGTTACTAATTCTATAAATTCAAAACATCATTTAATATTCTTTTATTTTGCAGATAATTATATTCAACGTATAAATTAAATTTAAATTAACGCCAAAAAAGAATACGCGTACTCTTTTTAAAAAAAATTTACATTTATATGCAAGCATTGGTATACATAGCAAAAGACATATTTTGACATTGGTTTATTTGACATTATTCTGTGATATTGCAAGAGAATTAAATCTTTCAGTTGAAAAGCAATTATAAAACCAGTGTTTAATTGCGGTTTGCTGAAAGCATGCATGTTTCAGAACTCTTCAGGTCATGGTGCAGTGGTATATTCATTAATAAGTAATTGCTGTGACTCAGTTCACACAGTGTCGAACTTTTTAATTAATGTTGAAAATTAAGCGACAAATTATCCACATTTTATGTAGTGAATCCTTTTCGTAGGGAAATTTATGAAATTACTGTAAAGGATTTCATGTTTATCACAAGAGAAAAAATAAACCTGAAGAATGTAGAATATAATTGCTGAGGTGCATGATACTTTTTTTTTTATTCTTACTAAAAATGTTTAGATATTTGTTTTTATTTTGATTAATGTTAAGAGTATTTTATATTTTCTTGTTTTTTAGAATGCTTTATTCATTTGGAGATATAAATGCAATTATATAGCATTACTTACATGATTTCTGTGTTTGCAGCGCTTCCGAATTCTTTACATGACACTTGAATCTTCTTAGTAGAATTTTTTTTTTCTTTTTTGTTTTCATACTTCGTCGTTTTCTTCGTCTTTCTCTCTTATAACTTTACAACAAAAAAGACCAATTATAGTGATGCTTCAATTCGAGCTCGAATTAATTAATCGGTTTCGTCTCCTGATTCGTTCAAAACTTTACGCTATTTGTACTCTCTTGAAAGCATTGAATGGTTTTGTGTACACATTTCAAGACTGTTGGATACCTGTTTATAATTTATCAATGACAGGTGACCAAGTGAAATCTTCTAAGATTTAAAATCACGAAAGAAGTATTGGAAATTTTGCTGTAATGGCGAAAAATTTAATTGGCTGAAACTGATTTTATTTCATTTTACAATTTACCTATTCATTTTGTGTAAAAAGTAAGTCAGCCTTATTTTTTTCTGAATTAGAATTAATTATTTTCGCGGTGAATATTCTATGTAAACTTGGGGAACTTAATTATTTTTATGTACCTTAAAATCCGGTATATAATGGTCACTCTTAACACAAAAAGTAAGATCGAATTTGCGGATGCCCGTTATACACCAAGTATAAAAGTGTGAGCTTTAAAAATAAAAAAGATGAACATTGAAAAAAATTACTTTTACATATATCGAAATACTGTTTAAAAGACATACCTTATGAACTTAAAGGGTTGTAGTTCTAGAAGTATACTGCTTTTTTTCTAAAGCTTGGAATAATATCTCAAATTATTTCAAAACATAACAGCATTGCATTCGTATATTTCAAGTTTGTTCATAAAAAAAGGGGGTGCGCATGATATGCTCAGGCCCTAGAAAAACTCTTGATATTTCGAACTAAAACAATACTTGGTACACTCAATATTTCAAGGTAAAATCTGCTTCTGGCCATATTACAACACGCGATAATTCGAAGTTATCCTATATAGCTCTCGACAATGCGAGCACTCACTATTATGTAGAGTCCTGTAGCAAACAAGCTGGAGCTTACTTATGTTTTGTCTTGTATTGTCTCTTCGTGTCTTTCCTGTAACTTAGCCCTTTTGATGACCATCTATCTCCTTTGTGTTTCCCGGTTCCTCAGCAAAAAGAAACTTTTATTGCTTTCCTACTTCAAGTAGAGAATAGACCGGCCGCACTTGTTGTCATCCATCCATATGTTTCGTTTAACACGTGGTCTTGCTACACATGTGTTCAGAAAGGATGGTCTGCTGTTGTGAAGAAGAGATAAGTACGATTGTGTGTATTTTGCGTCGGAGTGACAGGACGATTTATGACTCATCTGTGCGACTTATGGCATGTGGCACCAAATAGGGCCGGACTGGACCCAATGCCTTGAGGAACCTGTCTGGAAGAACAATGGTGTTGGGGGCAGTGTCTGAGGGAGCTGATTACAGACTAAACAGATTTTTAAAAATAACAGATTTTTTTCTTCAAAAAGGATTAATTATGTACAGTGTGTATTCTTTTAATAATTATTTTTTTAATACATAATTGTATTATTTCAATACAGGATTTTTAACTTCTGTGTAATATTTATACTGTATAATATGTACTTTTTAAAAATACTTTATAATTTTATACATGTTCATTTTTTGTTTATTGCATAGTTTCAAATTTAAATGTGTTGGAAAAAAATTTCTAATTATCATTTAGTTCGCAGAAGTGGCGAGAGTGTCGCAATCATCTTAACTCTTTACCTTCTCTTAAGCTTGTATTTTTGCAGATTGCGATGTTGAATGACGAAATAGAAATTTTAACTTTCTGTTAGACCATTTGGCTACCGCGACCACATAGAACTCAGTGAAGAGGCTTGCGGATTGAATCGTGTGGGCTGGCGAAATGAAGTACTATTGACCGTTCGAAGAGAGTAAAAATTCTCTCGAGTGGGTGAGGATCTCAGTAAAAAGTTTTAATTTAAATAAGGAATAGTATTCCTTTTTCTTGCGTTTAAATCATGTGTTTAACATACATATGTGGTTAAATTTTTAAAAAAAACTTTTTAAGTTAATTTTTTTTTAAGAAGATCTAGAATGCAAATTATATATCTAGTATTATAATTTGTAGAAAAATATAAACATTTTTATGTCTAATTTATAGAACATGAGAGCGCTTGGTGGAATTTTAATTAAAAGGATAATGCCTTTTGTTTATCAAATCCGGTTGGTTGCTGTATTTTATATTATACATTGTTGATACAAAGAACTTTATCAATATATATGCTCATACGACTTCAGTTTCACTTTTTCTACACCCTTTTTTTTTTCAGAAATAGGGTATTAAAAAGCACGTAAGAAGAAACGTATTTTGTTTGTAATTATAATTTTTTTTTAAAAAAAATCCACATTAAAATTTTTATCTATTTTCACATTAAACAATTAGGTTTTTTTTTAATCTGTTTAGTTTTTGTGAACTTTTTAAGCTGTTGATTATATATTTAGACAACTACTTTCGAAAGTAATCGCAGATTTGACAGCTATTCTTCTTAGATATCTCGTGAATTAAATTGAAATTAATTTGGAAAAATGATTAGTGTGATTTATTTTTCTCTCACCAACTAGCTTTGATTTTGAAACTACGTCTGTACTAAGAATTTCGAATATCCGTTTTTAAATTACGAAGTTGGCAGGGGGGAAAATGTTGTTTTCAGCTTTTACTATCCCACTCTACTTTTTGAAAAATCCCTGAGCGAAACACATTGTTGGCTTCCAAACCCTCCCCTTCTTCAATCGACAAATACCTTTTTTCTTTGGTTCACCCTACAATCTGCGGGTTTAATCGCTAGCTAAAAATAAAAATATAAAAAATATTAGTACCCAAAAAGATCGACTGCTATAGCCCGACTCTTTACTCAATGCACACCGGGTGGTATGCGAACTGATGGAAAATTCGAGTTTGGGATATTGCCTCCCCCCCCCCCCCCTTCGTCTCGTTTGGTTCTACAGTCGGGGAGGGGGCTCATTCGATAAAAACCCTCTTGCTTTGCGGGATATTCTGTAGAGGAGGACTGGGGTGCACGTCTGAGTGGGATAAGAGAACTCTTTGTGCAGGATATTCTATGCCTCGGTATTGGGTTAAAACCTGTTTCCTGTGCCATTCCCCCATGCGTCGACTGCCTGCGTCTTTCCGTTCCGTCGCTACGCCCTATTACGGCGTCTAGCCCTTGTAAAAGTTATTTATTTTCACCGCTAATGCATCTTTTACGTGAACAACTCGTAAATAGGCTGTTGGTATAACGCTGCTCGCACGAAAGAATGTTGTTTTCGTGGAGACCTGTGCGAAATTTTTGCTGGGAGCTGCTAGTGTAGAGGAGTCGATTATTATATTCCAAACTTATAAGGTAGAACATTTTTTTATAAAAGAAGCGCATTAAAATTGACTGCGGATCTAACTGATCTGAATTTCAATCATTTGTTTGTAATAGAAGTGACTTACTCATTAAATTACATTTGTCAAATCATTTGGTTTTAAGCATCATAGCTAATATAATTATTACATTTCCCAAGTCAGTATTGTAAATATTACAGTATCAAAATCTTGATTTTAAGAAATTATCAATTTCAGTGTACATTATTATCAGTAGTGTACTAGTATATTCAATGCTTTGTTTCACACATATCTGAGCCGATAAGTTTTTAATTCACTAAAAGTAATCGATTTTTTTTTTTTGGTGGTAAATGTTCGAATGAAAAGGGGAAGCACTTTCAAATGGTTTGGGAATCAAAAAATTGTAAAGAAAGTTATGTGGTAAATCTCATTACAAATATAATTAGTGTTTCATGTGTAATAAAAAATTCGCCAAAATTAAGTATTTGATTCAAAGAAGAGAAACAAGCCCAAAAGGTTTTCCTCGAAAGCTTATTTTTATTGAAGTTATTATCAAGTACTGTATTATAATCGGATTTGTTGTAATAATTTCATACCCCTTGCATATCATCTGCAGTTAGAGAACAAATTATTTTGAAAAGTGTTTGACCTTTTTAGTGTGTTTATATCTCAACTGTGTTAATGTTTATCTGACAGGTTTTCAACTTTTTAAATTTAAATGGAAAAATGTTTTACCAACAATTACTTGTGACTTGTCAGTCACTGTATTTAAATATCTACAACGGTGTCCTGCATTGTCTGGGGGAGAAAAGAAAATTTACAAACTGCGGGTATATTTTTTCCTTTGTCATTGTTTTTCTCTTCTGCCTCTCGCTTATATGATTACGAGTGGATTATTGCAGAATTTTTTTTTTTTTTTATGATTGCGAAAATTCTACAATTATTAGAAAACTTATGTGTATATGTCTGGGTACAGAAATTGGATGTATTATCTTGCTTTCCCAGCAAATCGCATTAATATTTCTTTATATGTATCCTTATTTCTTCACTCTGAAGAAATATCTTTTATAACTAATAACTTCACTATTACTAAGATCGTTCATTATTCAATCTTCACTGTGTATGTGTGCGTTACATATAAGTTAATGATTATACCTAATTATGATATATTACTTCAATAAAGGGCTATATATATATATATATATTTCTCCAAGCTTAGATTATGGCAAAAATCTATTTCTGTCTTCTAGTGGTAAATGATTATTATGATTAGAGAGAGTAACTTCTTATTATGGTGTGTGTGTGGTTGAAGTTTAAATCCTTCTAATAAACTTGACTCCTTTTCTGCTGAAACTAGTCCCCTGGATAGAATAAGTTCTCTCTGTGAGCTAGTTGATTAGTTTACTTTAAGCAGGTTACAAAATAGATAATCCTTTTTTGTCATTTTCAAATTAGCAGCTGCCATTTAATCCCTAGGAATCATTTAATTTTTTTTTTTTTGTAAATATGCGATTATTATTTCATAATTTGTTATGCACTTAGAATATGTGGCTCATTAATTGGTAAACAATAGGTTTTTTAAATTAGCTGTTTTGGGATTCAATCTCATAAATATTCTTTCCTGTTTTCCTTTAAACATGGAAATACGAATAGTTATCTTTCAAAAACCTCAAAAAAATACTAGGTATACTTAAAACCTCTCTTTCGAAAGAAAATTTCTATCTACACAATTATCCGTACTCTTTTCTGTCTTTATTCAGGGTTATCACCAGTAACCTATGAATTGTTGCGATGCAACTTAAATTTTATCCAGTACCATTATGATTGAGTAATAAAATTTGGTTTAGTATCCTGTGGATCACAGATGCTTTTCCACCATAAATTTTTAATTAATAACCAAAGTTGTCGTGACTAAATGGGGAAGTTAAAAGAATGCAGTAATAAACTGTAGTGGCGTCGTTATTTGGTAATAGTTGCTTATTCGACTGAATATCCGTCACCAATATCTCTTTATATGTAACTTTAGCGCAACATTTTTATAACCTCAAATCTTACGTTGCGAAATTCAACTCGTTATACTTTCATATTTATTAGATTAACCCTCTAAGCGGTCTGCACTTAAAAGTCTTGCCATTCTGTAGATGCTTCAAAAATGCACCGCACATATTTTTTTGCTTTCAGGTGGGGTTCTCAAAAGCGGTTGAGCCATATTTTTAAGAATGCGGCTCGGCCGCTTTTGGGAATCTTGCTTGAAGGCAGAAAAAGCATGTCTGGAATGGCGGAATTTTACGTGCAGACCGCTTGGAGGGTTAAATCAGTAATTCTCAACCACTGTGCCGCGGCACTTTAGTGTGCTGGATTTTTTTTTTTAAATTATTAATTATACTCCGAGGGGGAAAAAAATCCGGAACCAAAGCTTTGGTTGTTTTATAAAAATAAACTAAGGGTATTCGTGATATATTTAACTTATTCTTTCGTGGGTAGATGGAAGTGTATTACAGATAAGTAAAATTCTTTTAAACTTATTTTATTGCTAATTTGCCGCCAAATTTTGAAATTGTTTGAAAAGTGTACTGCAACAAAAACAACAACAAGGTTGAGAATCTCTAGATTAGATAAATATCGAAAAATAAATTTAGTAAACAGAAGAGCAAACACTATTTCCACACACACACAATTCCCTACTATTAGCTCACACTCTCTCTATATATTTATTTATCTTGGT
>BMAV01016672.1:190968-208160 GCA_019973955.1 Trichonephila inaurata madagascariensis | reverse complement strand
ATAGGAGTTTTAACATGTTTTAGAATTGATCATTTTCGTTATCAGTTTTTATTTTTTCGCTCGTATACATTTGAAATTGCAGAGATGTTTAGTTTTTTTAATAGCAAAATTTGAATTTTAAATTTATTCAAGCTATTGCAGAAAATAGTTTCCAAATTTGGTATAAGCTTAAGAATTTTCATTTCATTTTCATTGTCACATCTTGCATTATAATTTGGAAAGTGAAATCAGTGTCACATTTTACACTATCATAATTATTTTTATTGTATGCACAGTTGCAATCAGAAATGGAAGTCTTTTTTTTAATGAATATTGATGAAAATATGAAAGATTCAATATATACAAAGATAAATAGAAATCATCTAATGTAAATTATCAGAAGGTAAAAAAGAAAAGCTGGGAATACAGAACAGTTTCGTTCTCTACATTTATCTAGATAACTGATCTTCAAACTGTGTTCCATAGAACCTTGGGGTTCCACAAGTCACACACGCAAAAAACCGGAAAGAAAAATTAAATGGGAATGCAGAATGGATTCACGTTCTCATGAAATTCATATAACAACAATTATATCTAAAGATGATCTCAAACATTAAATTAAAAATTTTATTTATACATAATTTAACTTTGTTTTGAGAAACTTTTATTGTATTATAATAAATGAATTTTAAAACTTTCTTTTTTTATCTAGTAGATTGTGAATATACTATTGTTTGTTATCCCGGGTTCCATGAAGTAATTTTATATAATAGTTAGTACAATATTTTGAAACCTTTTACATTTGTGGGAAAACTATAATATAACCTACAATGAAGATGGAACAATGTATCAATACATCAACAGATTCGATGCCAAAATTTAAATTTAAGCTAGAACTCGTAAATTTTAGGTTGCTGATTCATACAAAATACACAAGAGTTTCTCACACAGCTATGAACACCTTAATGCCATTCACAAAATTCTAGTTAGTGAAAAATATTTCTCAACGGAGTGGCTACAAAAACAAAATATAAAAACGAATTAAACGCTGAAATATGGAATGCTACTGCAGATAATTTCAAAAGGCGTATACGCCGACAGTTTGTGTAAAAAAATTGTAAACACATATCTCAATTACTAAATGTAATGCATATGTAGGTGACATTTGGATCACAAATCAATGATTAAATAACATTAAAATTACACATAAAATTTTTTTAACAAAAATAAAATACTTTTTCAAAATTGTCTTTTCATATAATATCAAAAATATGTTTATCTATATACTTTAAATATTATTTAAAGATATATTAAGATAGTGTGGAATGGGATTCTCCGAAAACATCGTACAGTTCTAAGGGTTCTGGGAGTCGAAAAAGTTTGACCACTGATCTTTGTCCAGAAATAAGAACTCTTCTATGGTCAAGATTCACTGCTGTTTTAACCCCCTCCCCCTGGAAAAGAATCCCCTCCTCCTCCCCTTCTTTAGGTGGGTACGGGTGTCACAATCCCTAGGTACCCTAGTGATCTTTTCCTTTACCCAAGGGGTTTACTATCTTTGGTAAACATTTGTGTCATGACCCCGGGGTACCCCAGTGATCCTTCTCTATTTTCGACCCTCCATCTCGTCATTCAATTTCTCCTTTTCCTGTCTAGACCACAGACCTATGAATGTTTGGTGCAGTATAGCCAAAACTGGCTCTTGCGCCATAAAACACCAAACTCATTATCATCACCTGGAAAAGAAAAAAACTAGCATTTCTTTTACCAGTTTTACGATTGTGTCCCTCCCCCAGTCCTTAGCGAGTGTCCCCTTCACTGAGGGGAGAATTTTAGTGAAAGGAGTACCCCAGAGAGAAATTTATTGCCCATCTTGGAAATATTTGTGCCAAAAATTTTGCAATAGCCAACACCATCTAGATGTCATGTAAGGTATTACATTATTTGCCAGAAAGAACCTTAAAGAAATCCAAGCAAAAACATTATATGGTTTAGACAAGATCTCCAATTTTAAAATTTATGTTTAACTGCTCTGTTCATTTAGATATAAATCTTTTCAATTACATGTAAAAGATGTGTTTTGTGTAGCAGCACTCTAAAATTGCTTTGTAAAATACAACCAATGTATGTCAACTCTCATTCTTAATCCCTAAGGTTACAAATCCTCATTATGACACCTAGATATCTTTTGTAACAATTCGTTTTATTTAATAAAATAAAATGCGAACGACCGAGTGATTGCTTATTACGTACCCGTATTTTTAGACACTGATAGTTATGTCTGAGCATTGTAGAAAGTGTGATAATGTGGAACTTATTGTACAGATTTTACTGCTGTTTATCCTGTATTTTAAGGATAATAAATAATTAAAAGTGAACATATGTTTGTCTATAATCACAAATGTAACTATCTTTGCTTAAAATCATCACTGATTTCTTTTTGATGTTACACCATATCCATTTCTCAAGAATTGACCATACACCAATTCTGAGAGAAGCTGCCTTTTAAATACTTATTAATCATTTAATAAATAATTCAATTTTCTATGTATTATAACAAGAAAATGGAAATGAGGTAATGCTATTATAATAAATGGAAAAGAATTTATTGTATGTATTAGTCAAGAATTTTTCCATATTTGTTACAATTATAATGTATCAGTTGATAACTTTTGATTGTATTCATCTATTATAAAATATATTTATGCAAATGATGATATATGAATGTTGTATCACAAATGTCAGAATTTGATACATTTACAGTAATATTCAATATGTTACTTCTACTGGAATAATTGTAATGAAGTTCAAGTATTAAATATGTGACAAAGCTATTTAAAGAGCCTGACAATACATACAAAATATGTATTTGCAATGTTCTGATTACAAAATCAGAATTTCATTTTTTGAAATATTGCAAGAAGCTGTTTTGTACTATAAGAATTAAAATTCAATTTGTGAAAAATCACTCATTTAGGAATGCGACAGTAATTTTTTTTTATATACTTATCTAATAAATACCCCATCTTTTTTTCCCCACCAGTCAAATTACAGACATAAAATTTAAAAACACATTAATATACTTTTCTTAACACTTACCCATAAAATTAGTTATCTATTGTTATGTTTTTTTGTACATACTCAAGGGCCATTATTTTGAATTTCACGAGTTTTTAATGAGAAGAATGAACTTGACTCGTGAATTGGTCAATTCTGCTTATCGTGAAGTTATTTAACTATATTCTCATCAGATAACTGGTTGTATGTAAATTAAATAATAACCATAGTTTTCTGATTTAAAGTAGATTGATTGACTGATTATCAGTGGCGTAGCTAGTTCTGAGTGGGCCCTGTATCAAAATTCTTTTGGGGCTCTTTTTTAGATATGAGAGCCCTGTCAGTAGGACTGTGGTTACACATGTTGGGGCCCCCTGTAGCTTGGGGGCCCCGTATCATTGATACAGCGGTAGCTACTCCCCTGCTGATTATCAACCTCACTCTCCAAATTTTCACACCACTCCAAAAGGAAAGCTTTGAACCTCTGTATATATATAATTTGTCGCCCAACCGGTATAGTGGTTAGCAACACTAACTGCGGTGCCGTAGAGACTGAGTTCGAATCCCGGAGAAGACACAGAAGTTTGTAAATGTATATTGTCTTTGCGGCATGGGGGTACTCTAAATAGCCGTCGAGCCGCAAGTCCTCTCGTCTGGTTGGTGGAAGGGGAAGAGAGGTGGGAGGCCCCTGGCCACCCCCAGGGTTTTCTCCCTCTAAATTCGGGTGGAACCAAGCAAAATCGTACTTTCACCTGCATGGTGCTCAAAGCTAAGGCTAACGATAGGTGTAAAAATTCTAGCGCTTAGCCACTATGAATTCCGCAGGCCTCAATCTGACTTCATCGGGCAGGTGGCACACAACAACAACACAATTTATATCAACCCTTCTGCATGACGGGTCTAAAATAGTACTGGGAATTGAATCCACGAAGCGACAGAAAACACTACAGCCATGAGTTCGCAACAAGTATCACTCGGCTACCACGATAAAACTCACAGTGGAAATCAAATCTTTAAAATATGTTTCTTCTATTTTTTTATTGTGCAAAGTAAAGTTACGAAGCTTAGGTTGTATTGTAAGAAATCCTGTTTGTCCTCAGAACTATTCGAGTATCCCTTGGAAATCTTTTGCTTACTCCCGGTGATATACATATCATAATATGGGAGCCACCAAATTATTGTTAACTATTTTAAAAATATAATATTAGGTGCTAGCAGCTTTTTCATTAATACTCTTTTTCCTCTTCAAATAATACATTAAAAATATAAGAAATCCACCTTAATTCGTCTAGCTACACTGCCTATCGCTCAAACAAATATCGAAGTACAATTCTTTCTTAAAAAATATATACCTACATTCTTGTAATTACAATCCTCATTCGCATGAAAAAGTCACCATTCTAATAAAGAAACATTTCTTACTATAATAGAGCATGTTCTTTTTACTACCTATTTAGCAGAAGAATAGCGTGTATAATGCCGTACACTAAAAATATTCCCCACACATATTGCTAACCAGACATTTTTCTTGGAATAGAGGCAGTGCAAGCAGAAATGACAATACATTGTACAACCTTTGCTGTCTTTAATTTTCTCACTACAGTAACTCCAATCAAATTCACACCCTTCCCCTACACTAACTACAAATAAATTTTATCATACTTTCATTTCGATTGACGTCCTAAGCAGCAATCACAACTTTTTAATTTTTAAAATTTCCTCGGAACAAATTTCTTCCCACACTTTCATGTTCATTAACAAACGCAAATTGGCTACAAAATGGAAAGATGAGCTTCGAGATTCCAGACTGCCTACTTCTCTGCTATAGATACTACCATGAACCGTTTCACTCTTAAAATCCTTAACTTATAAATTTTTTTAAAGTATTTTTGCCTCCTCCCACACATTATACATTCGCAAAACAGGCAAATTTATACTCTCCCCATTCAAATGCAACAAAAAATCCACAAAAAATCATCCGACAAGGCAAATTTCACCCATTTAGCTCTATAGACCTTTCTCGATATTCCTGAGCTCACTTTAGGTGTAGTTAACAATGATACTTGGTGAACAGAGCCACACGAATAAGACGTCTGCTGTGCAGTCCCATATTCAACTGTGTCCCTTGAACTGTGTGTTCCAAAACATTTACACTTGGACCTGCATTGTATTGGGCTGTCAAATGATCCATTGTCTGGCTCCGTTTTTTGTTTTAATAAGCGGAGTAATCACCTAAGTCCTTTTTCTTTGATGATGGGTGGACGTTAAACAAATTTGTGTCTACTTCTGATTTTGCTGTCATTGATCCACTTTCAATTGATACTTACAGCGGCAAATTATGAGCAGCCTGCCAATTGTGCTGTTCCGAAGATACTCACTTTGAGCCCTTACAATCTGCCCTCTATCAAATTCGCTCAGATCAGCAGCCTTTTCCTCCAGGAGTTAAATACCATTACCACTTTAATCACGTGCCCTCCACGTCATTAAGGCGAGTTTATTAGAAAATTTAGGGGGTAGTCAATGTTTGGGTTTGTTAGTGTATTTATATAGGCTCTTCTATCTCCAGTGATACTTTCTCCATTTATTATATTGCTGGTATCAATACTAAGCATAGCAACAACTAACTAAACATTAATAACTGTCCCTTCTTTTGAAAAACATTGACCACCTCTGAGCTCTTTTATTTAACTTAATAAAAGAGCTAATATTATCTCCTAAGTGTCGGTCGAGGATTTGGACTTTTTTTTAGTATGTGTTAATCTTTGGAAACGCTGATGCTTTTTTTATGGGAGGATACCTCAAAGTCTAATTAATAGAACTACATAACATAGATTACAATTTTTCAATTTGAGTTATGAGTATGAACAGTTGAAAGATAGTGTTGATCCGCCGTCAGGCGGAAAGGAGTTTACCCCTCCTAGTTATAAAAAAATAAAAATGACTAAAAAAGACAAATATACGAACTATTGTAAATTTGATTAAAATATTTTTTAAATTTTGCTCTACCTGAAGAAAAATAAAAGCATAAAATATTAGACATGTAATTTTAATTTATATGTAAAATGTAAATTATTTTGCCTAAATTTAAAATCTATTTTTTTTCAAAAGAAGTAAATGTGTCAACTTATGTGGATTTTTAAAAGTATTTTGTAAGAATAATTTTCTCATATTCATAAGGACAGCACTTATGATCAACTGTTTTTACTCTTAAATGTCTTTCTAAATAAAGGCGAGTAAACTCTTGATCCATCCATTTCAACCTTCATTTAAGAAAACAATTTTCATATGAAGTATGAAAAAAGTTGATGTTAACCAATTAAAATAAAAAAGATAAACAAATTTATAAGAAAGCAAAAGTAAAAATTATCCAAAATGTAAATAAAATGCGATTAGAACTTCAGCAGAAATCGCAACTAATACAGTGATAAAAAATGATCAAGCTATGCAATCATTTCAGTTTCCATACTGCACAATAAATGGCGCCAAAAGTTTTGGTGCATTTGCACTGTCCCAATCCACTCATTATTTTAGTGAAGTTAGATAGTTAATACAAAATTTCTTTTCCAAAATTTACACTGTGTTAAATCTAATATGCTGCAATAGTATAATATTTGTAATTTAAGATATCTGAACTCTTTTGAAGTACTTTTTAAAAAATTGCATGTTAAAGCATAAAGGCTTTTTTTAGGGATCAATATCTATTAATAACTCAGTAGCGCAACAGCCCATGAGGGCCAAAGCCAACTGTGCTAATCTCAGAATAAGTGACCTTGGGCCCTGAGGTGCATGAGCAGATGTTCCAATCAGGTGGTCAGTCTGAAGCGAAACCCCCATTGTGTTAAGTTCCCAAGCAAGCTTGGTACTCATTTATCGACCCATTGAAGGGATGAAAGGCTGAGTCGACCTTGCCCAGCACAGTTTGAACCTCGGACCTATGGTGTAAAAGCACGATGCACTACCACTCAGCTACTGGGCTTCCATAAATATTAATACTTAAGCAATATTTAGAATAAATTATATAATTGAGGTTTTCATAAAATTTAGATAAGTGAAGTTTTAGCACTTTTTTTTTGAAGAAACTTCAAAGAAGAAAAAAAGTTATAAACTTATCAGGGCAAATATTACTTAATTAGAACTATATGCATTTATCTGGAGCAGTGGTCTTTAAACTGTGTTCCATGTGACACTGGTTCCACAAGTCAAAATAAAAATTCAGGAAAACTAAATGTGAATGCAAAATAGGTTCACATTTTCTATGGAGTTAGTATGACCACATGTGTCTAAAGCCGTGCTTCCTATAACACAGGTTCCTTATCCTACAGGGGAAACTTTAAAAAATGAATTTGGTGTTGGACAGCCTCCCTTTTTAGTAATTTCCTGCAATTTCTATTATAAGGTAATAAAAGAATATTAAAATGTATTTTCTTCTTTATATATACTACCTAGAGTGGGAATATTCTGTTGCTTATGATTCTGGGTTCAGCAAAATAATTTTGAACTCGTTAGTGCAATGTTTTCCAAAACTACATGGAATGGAATGGATTGGATTTAGGTGACAGCATTAAAAATTATACAATAAAACCCCTTTTTCCATTTATTAAAAATAAAAAACATTTAAAATATAACTTTTTTAAAAAAAAAAAAAAAAAAAAAACTAACACTTGTAAAGTAATATTTCCCAGAGGAGAAAACCTAGCATGAATGAATCAGAAGGCTTGCCAATGAAGAAAGTATAGCTTATTGACATATCAACAGATACAATGTTGAATTCTGAATTTAAGCATGAACTATTCCTAAACTTTAGGCTGTAAATTTGAAGAAAATGCAGAAGTTCCTCATACAGTTATAAACATTTTAATGCAATTCTAAACAATGTTTTTAAATTAAAAGTACTTCTCACCGTATGTGGCAAGAAAAGTAAAATATAGAAACAAATTAACATATAATATTAAATATGACTTCAGATAACTTCAATAGAGCTAGACTTTGACAATTAGTCTGAAATTTCAAGCTCGCATATTCATATCACTAAATATAATCCAACATTAGAGGGCACCTGGAGCACGGACTAATGCTGTTAATGAGTAAATTCCATTAATTTTACATTCAAATTCTTTTGTAAGAAATACAATATTTTTCTTTAACTTTCTCTTTTTTAGTTTGTGTAACATGTTGATCCACTTTAAATATTATTTTAAGATGTATTCTTCCAAGCTCAGATGGAGTTCTCTGGAAAGACCTTACACTTTTAAGGGTTCCATGAGTCAACAAAATTTTAAAACAACTGATCTGGAGAGTATACTAAAATTGTAATGTTTTTTTATAAAAAATTTTAAGTTTTAGAGCTAATTGAGTAAATATTATAAGAAATGTGACATTTATGAGGCTATTTAGATAACAGGCCATAATTCAAAAAATATTCAAACAATAATCATTTTAATACATTCTCTAGAAAATACAGATATTAGGTTCAAATAGTTTCATAGAAATACATTTATAATATGTTATCTGACACCGTGAATACATTATGCTTAAAAAAAACAATTTGGAGAAAAGGGATTTAAAGTTTAAGCTATTGTTTTACAATAAATTACCCATATATAAGACTCAAATTCCACTGATTTGTTAGTTATACTCTTATGCTTAAAGCTTGGCTAATATTCTTTTCTTTTGTAATCCATTTTTTCTGGCAGTTTTTATACCATATAAGGAGAATGATACTTAGTTTAATTAATCTGCTCTTCATCAAGTTGTACAGAACCTCTTAAAGTATTGACACCAACTTGCATATGAGTTTGTTTCAAAACATCTAATAATCCTTGAAAACCTCTATTAAGCTGTGTAACAACCATGTGAGCTCCTAAGCTCAAAGTAACTAAACAAAACCATCTTTTGAAATAAATTTTCACAGAATGCCATTAAAATTTTCATTTGCATGTGTTTTCCCCATGTAGACATTTATTCAGTTAATGATTGTCTCACAGTTTCATATGTGAGGTTTAATGATTTTCATTATATCTTGTGCCTTGCCCGCATCAACATGTTTCGTTCCATTAAATGCAGCTTGTTGAAATTTGTACCAACTTTCAAGTCTAACTAGATGTTTGCCATGAATGAGATGGTTTTTGTTTGAACAGCAATGAAGAAAGGCTGCAATTACTACATTTTGTATCTTTTCTATGTTATTAATGTTGGCTCTTGTAGCAATATCATAATAGTTTTGAAGTTCGTCAATTTTCTATGACCTCTTGGACTTTTTTGCTTCAGCTTCATCTTTTAAAGCCTTCAGCCTACACACTTTTGAATATGGCCAGTGCATTCAAATTTTGTAATGTTGTTTACACCAGAGTTTGCAACTAAACAAAAACATCTTTCAGGATAAATTTCCGCAGAATGCCATTATAACTTCATTTGCATGCATTTTCCCATGTAATAAAAATTTAAATGTCACACATTTTCATACAGTGAGGCTTAATGATTTTCATTATGCCTTGTGGTATGTCTCTTGCCAGTATCGATGTTTTGGTCCAACAAATGCTGCTCTTTGAATGCATGGGCCGGTTTTTGTTTGAACAGCAGTGAAGAAATACAGCAACTGCTGCACTTTTTATCTTTTCTCTGTTATTAACATTGGCTCTGATAGCAATACCTTAATAATTTTGAAGTTTATAGATTAAATTATCAGTTAATTATTTCAACTTCACCTTTCGAAGCCTTGTGCTGATACACTTTTGAATATGGCCATTGCATTCAAATTTTGTAACACTGTTTATATCATGAATATTTTTATCATGAATATTTTTTGAGAAATTAATTTAATTAATTTTTAATTTTAAATATTCTATAAACACAAACATATTTCGTTGTACCAGATGATCCAACATGTTCCATGCACTCATGTCTTCAGGTTTCTTTGTATTTTATAATTTGCTAATTTTCAACGTGACTTCATTAGCCAAAAATTTACTCCAGTATCTATGGAAAAGGCATTAATACATCCATTTAAAGATGAAGTGCCCTCCATGTAGTCATGTTCCAGCGACTGACATACTACACTGAACAACTTCATTGAAATATATATCATTCTTGTGAATCTCAGTTGCAGCCTCATTCATAATTTTACATGGAATATTTCTCGGAACATGTTTTAATTAGTTTTGAGACATCTGAAGGAAAAGTTCACATTTATAGCTGAACTCAGCATTTTTATAGCAGAATGTCCCTTTCCAATGATTCTTAAGGCAAAAACAAATGAGAGGTTGATGCTGTGCATTTGTTCTCTTTTGTAGATGTACAAAAGGAGCTTAAATACTTATAATTTGTACATTTTAGTGTCATGTTAGATGCTAAACAACCAAATGCAGATCCTTCAAAGTATTGGATTTTATTTTCTTAACACTCAGGGCAACACAATAAAGAAATCATATTGCTTGAATTTTTTAAATAAAAAAAATGTATCTTCATTCTTTGCAATATTTGCCTATTTTTAATCGTACTGAAGCTTTGATTTACTCACTTTGTTGGAACATATGTATCATCTTTGTTGATCTCCAACTTATTACGGTATCCGTTTTCATTAAACTTGTATTAAGACCACACAGTACCCCACAAGTTTCAATAATACTGATTTTTTTGTGGTCTGTATCATTGGGAAACTTGCCACTACAAATTTCAGATATGCTAACAAATTAGTTTCTAAGATATTTGAAGTTTTCTAAGCTTAGGTTTTGGTTTCAATTTAAAGCATTTTCCCTCTCTTAAATTGAATTAATTAATGATATTTTTGAGCACAGTCTACTCTTTCGCTGTGAAAGGGTTATTAATCTCAATTTTCATTACTAAAATAATTTCTGCTTGATTATGTTTTGTGAGTTCTCATAATTATTTAATTAAACTTGAAAAAAAAAATAGTTTATATGACTTAGAAGCTTTTTCATTAATTTTTTCCTGTTTAGAAAATGCCACGGCCAAAACTTTCTCAGGTCGCTGTGAGAAACAATATTTGGAAGAGAAGGAATACTATTGAAAATGATATATTTAAAAATCAGCCCTTCACTTTTACTGCAATAAGACTTCCGAATACAAGTATTGCAGATAAAACTGAATATTTCCATGATGAGCCAAACTACATTAAGTAAACATGTAGTAGTATTGTACAATAGTATTTGAGTTCTTGTTGGACAATTGTAAAACTTTCTAAACTTCTCCAATTTAAAGCTAAAAAAATAGCTTAAAGGAGTATCATTATTACATTGTACATAAACTATTTGTGTTTCAAAACTTTTGTGAAAATACTTTGTTAAGATTAAGCTGAATAACCTGTCGTCATAAAAAGCAGCATCAGTATTATGCAAAAATGTTTTGAATTTAAAAAAATGTTTAAAGTCATACTTAATCGAAGTAGTGTTCTGATATAGAACATAAGTTGAAAAATAACATATTAAAAAATTAGAGCTTTACAAGCATTATTGGTTTTTGTTTTATGTCTTTACAAACTTTAAATGTGTTTTTCTCAGACTCTTAATTTTGAAGATGTAGGCGTTTTCTAACCTAATCTTTTTTTCTGTTCAAGATAGTTTTAAAATTTTTTGTAGATACTCCCAAAAGTATGTTCCATAAAAGTTAGTATGGCTTTAGGTCTGGGATCTAGTTATTTTTTTAAAAAAATGCCAAGTTTAATATTCTAAAATTTTTTTTTCCAGGCTTAGCTAGAAAACTAATTATTAAAAATCAGCAAAGGAACAGATGTTCAAATCCATACTAACTTTTGTTTGCAAAATTCGAAAAAACATAAATCACTTGAAATGACTAAAAATTTTTTAAAAAATAAGTATTTTTAAGTATTTTATATGAGTTAGAAAAAACTTCAAAAATAATATAATAATGGCTTGTCAAACTGACTTTTTACTTTTAAAATCAACTTAATGATGCAATATGAATATAAATTATTTTTGTTACTGTCTCCAAAAAATGTTTTGAAAAAGGGTCTTAATGAGCAGAACTTAAATTCTTTCTATTACCCATGACTTAATAAAAAAAACTACTAAAATATTGTACAAAAAAAGAGAAAAAAATATTTGATGATATAGGTCTTGTTTTCCCTTCATAGTTGAATCCGATTGCTTCTAATGTGGAAAATTGATTCAACCTTTATCTGTACATTAAAAACTTCAATAAAATCCGTAGTTATATACTTTACAATTGGTGTAAGACCAGAGTACAATTCTCTTTCTCATTAAGCTAAGGTGTAAAAAGCAGCAGTTTTATAATTATTTTTCTTTTTTGGTGAGGAAACTAGAAGTGATCTATGGAAAAATGATCATGGGAATAAAGCATCTTTTTTATAACATCCATTGTGTTAAAATTCAGAGCACTTTTTATATACTAAGTATTTCACATTTTATGAAACAGTGCAGATAATCTTCGCATGAAAAGCAAAAATTCTTAGATTTACGCGAGACTGTTTTATCATATTCTAAAGTGTTAAAGCAAACTATTTTTACAAACTGTTTTATACCTCTTATTTAGGTGAAACTATTAAGACAATATTTACAGTTGTGCAAAGGACTATTCATTGTGAAATCAGATTGTATTTAAAATTTAGGAACCAGTGCAATTTAAAACTTTGTACTTTTGTTTGAGGAATTTGATTTATTCTTCAAACCCGTGAACTTAATTTTAATTGCCTTTGATATTTTTCTTCAAAAGACTAATTGTAACTTACAAAATTTTCAGTAAATATAGATTAAGTAAAGTCACAGAAACAACATACATTTAATTTTTTGTTGAAAAATTCATTAGAGTATAATAGTTGTTTTATTATTATACAAAAAGAAAAATTTTAGACTTACTTTTCTAAACTGAAAAGTCTTCCATCGTTTCGGGAATTCCAATTATTGTTTTTTCTTCCATCATTTGCTCAGTTGTAATATTCTCATCGCTTCATCTTATTCTGAGTACAAATCGATCCAATTTCCGGTTTTGTTAATTTAGTTACCATTGATACTGGCACTTTTTCAAATTAAAGGTAATAATAGATGAAATGGTTGTAATCATGATATAAAATGTAAGCAAATCGACAACAATAGTTCCATGATGCATAAGATGAATATAAATCGAATCACTATATATGCACAGACAATAATAAGCGTTATTTTCTATAATCTCTGTACCCACAATTTCATTCTCTGTACTGCTAAAATTGATTGATTGAGAGAGATTGATTGCAGAGTTAAAAAAAATGGTTAGTAAAATTCAGATTGTATGCTTTTGTTATGCGCTAACCTCTAAAGGGGGTTTCTCAAAGTTAAAACTTGTTGGTACATTCACAAGATTTCTGAGGCTGTCTTCATAATAATGTAAAAGAACAGTAATCGTCCTTGAAACTCTTTCTCTTGGATAAAAAAAATGTTCTGGAATTATAAGTTATGTAAATCATTCTCTACCTACCCCTTTACATACCACCTACACCTTTAACTATTTCACAGTTCTCTTCTTCATAACAAACAAGTTAAAAATAAGATGAAATTGATTGATGGATTGACGAGGAGGAGGGATCTGGAGCAATAGAGGCTATTATCCTTAGAAGATGAGATTTCAAGTGTGAGGGTCTAAAAATATCAAATATATTTTACATGTAAAAAATAGTTGTTTAAAACAGATATAAAGCCCTATATTAAGATACACTCAAAATATATTGAAAAAGTGGATTTTTCCTCCTCTTTCTGAAGAATGATTCTAATAACAGGCAAAAAAAAAAGTTTAAGATCAAATAAAACTCATCTTATAAACCCTTCAAAGAGTCAAGTCTTCTTTAAATCGGATCCCGAGCTTCTTGCCTTAAATGCATTAAGCAGATGTAAATAAAATTAAGTTTTAAAGTCCATACTCTGTTATTGACTAGTGATTTAACAGCTTTCATGTTAATGCGTTACGTCTCTTTGGTATAAAACAATAAGTTGGATTAACAATTACCTTTAGCATATTTCTGGCCCACAATCGCTACGCAAATTTAATTTCTTAAAACCCTGTTAATTCTTTTCTTCTTTTTCTGCGTTTAATTTAGCTTGTATCGACAGCTTATTAATTCTTTCAATGCCGCGATAAAACACCAAATCAATTTTTGAAACCCGTATTAGCTGAAAAGAGAACAGCAGCAGCAAAAAGAAAAAAAAGCTACTAACACTCTTGTGGCTTAGTTGTGTGAAGATTACGGGTTCGATAATCTTTTCTTTAAAGAAATTGTGTTTTCTTCTATCCAAATGGATATTAAAAAACACACCGGTAACGGTCTGGTGGCTGAAACGAGGAATAATGAAAGCTCATTTTCAAATTATAATTATGGTAATGGTTCCAGTTATGAATATAACGAACCTTGTTAATTTCAACTAGCCTTCATATGACACGGTGCGTAATTTTGATACTATCATCCTCGTTGTCTGATCCTAGTTCAAAATTATATGGCTCGTTTTATCATAATTCGAATGGACGTGGTAGCCGAGTGGTTAACAAGCCCCTTGTCGAATCGTGGGTTCGAAACGTAGTGGCACTCAAGATCTACCATGTAGAGGGGTTGTGATGCTCGTTAAATCTGTCGTGGCTCAAAGTCCTTACGTTGGCGGGGTGTGAGAGTTAACAAAGTGTGGTGTCATTTCAGATGTTGTCTTCGTCACTTGCGCGTGACTCAAAATTACGAGGTCCATCACCGATATCACTAGTGTGCAACCTTAATTAACTCTCACATGCTGATTACTTTTCGAAAGTAGATGATCAGGCCCTTGGGCATTGAAATGGTAATAATTTTTCCTATTTTTGATTTAGTCGAGCAAACACTTCGGAGGGGGGGGGGCGGTTGTAATTGTACCCCGTGGTGTTCTTTATCCTGTGCTGATTGAAAATAATGCATTGATGTCAGGCTGTCTCTTCGATTAGGGCTAGTTGTTTTTAGATTTTGCTGATCATTTTCTTTTTGAAAGTTCGTCAATGAAAGCATTAACTCTTCTTTTTGTTGATGCTCATTATGTAAGAAACTGCATTAATATAATCGATCCGAATTGTGTTTTTCCTTCAATAACAAAGCTTTCACCAATGGCTGATATCCTTTAAATGGTGTTTGTTTTGGAATTAATGCTGTTTTAGGGTTATACAAAAGCTATTTTTTTTTATCAAAGAAATTCTGTTTTTTAAATCATTGCTGTCAAATGACGAGGATGGCACCTAAGCTAATGCCGCATTTTTTAAACTTCCACACCATGTTACGTGAGAACTGATGTTCCCATGCAGTAATTTGTTTTATTGTGCACGACTATATGCCGATAGCCTATGAGAATACATCTAATTTGAGGCATTTTAAGAGGAAATCGTACATTACGATTCTATTAATGACATACCTCATAATTTTAAATCATAATTGCGTAGCGTAATGATCATATTTAGTGGATCTTTGAGATAGGCAGGTAAAGGTAGCTGGGAGTATCCAGTAGTTTAAAATAATTCATTTCTAACGTCGCCTTCACGATTTGGTATTTCATTATGTATAATCTGGAATCGCCTAACTTAAGTCACTGAAAGGAAATAGAACTTAATTTTAGAATAGTCGAATGGTGTTTAGAAACTTGTGAAGGTATTTTACTTCTAAACGATTGGAACAGTTATTGTATCAGAAACAAGTAATCTGTGGGATTGTTATATGCTAATCCCTACAAATATTTTTTATCAAAGGCAAAATGAAGTAAGTATTTTTGAAAAATTTAGTTCAGTTTATGTTCATGGATATATCGTAATCAATCACTCCTGTGAATGTTTTATTGACTTGCTAAAATGTGAGATTACTGATGTTTTTAATTTTAATTATGAATATATACATATATAGAATTGCATATATTTATTATGTCTGTTTGAAAATTTTGAATTTTAAATTATTTAAGATGAATTTATCGTAAACCTATATCTTTTTTTCCTTAGAAATAAAATATTAGTTTATTTTGCTTGAATGTTCATTCGATATTTTTTTTTAGAAGTACCGTATATACTCGAATCTAAGCCGCACTTTTTCTTCCAATGTTAATAGTACTAAAAATCGGGCGCGGCTTAGAAACGAAGGGAAAAATACTTTGAGTGGGGGCAGTTACAGCAATTACAGGTTCATGTATGTATTTAAAAGTTTAAAAAACTTGTGTGTGTAAAATAATGAATTATTCACTTCTTATTAGTTCATACTTTAATTTTATTTTAATTTTGTAAAATTGGATATCGATAAAAACCATATTATACTAGGTTAGATCTTTCACAAACACTTACTGATAATTTGGCATGTGGTTTAGATTCAAATAAATGTGGTAATTGATTAGGATTCGGTGCTTGCATAAATAGTAGGTAGAATATGTAATGTTGCGTCAACACTGATCATTAATTATTTTTGCATAATTGTAATCAAAACTTGTTCATTTTCAGTCGTCGTTGTACTTCTCTGCGCCGTCTTTTTTTATTCTTAAAATAAATTTTCCTGATTGAATAATTTCACTTAAATGAATTGACGAATTGAACTCGTCTGTTTTTATGTGTGTAACTTTCCTCGTGTTTTCCCTTGAAGTGCTGTCTGCCCAGATCATTACTGTTCAATCGCGTAGTGGTGCAGAGATAACCGAGAGCGACACTGGGAACTACCGCATAACCCAATTAAGCTCTGACCCGATTGGGATACTCCACACTGAGCGAAACCTGGTTTTATAAGCTCGGCTGTCATGTAGGTCGCACTCCCTTTATGTTTGTCCTCGTGCTCAAGCAAGCGATGAATGAAAAAGGGCATAGGATGTTGAAAAGTAGGATTAAACATAAAGCGCCGATCTCGAAGTGGCATTTGTGAGCGTCAATAACATTTACAGTTTCTTAAAGCTGTTTGGCTTATGTTCGAGAAAACAATTGAAACTGGAAATTCTTTTTCTTGTGTTACAGAAATGTTCCAATGCCAGTGAATATGTATTGTTCATTAACGTTTAAAGAGCAACATTTTTTGAATCGATCATTTTACCTCATATATGTATTAATACATTTCAGTTTTTAAAATCCAATGTATAGATATTGTGTATAGAAACTATTTTTTATGTCAGGAAAAAACGTGATCAGATTGAAGTTGCTTAAAAGTTCCTTATATCAGA
>BMAV01016672.1:177608-190568 GCA_019973955.1 Trichonephila inaurata madagascariensis | reverse complement strand
TAGGACCGTGGCTTACCTTGTCACGAGTTCGAGCCCAGTACCTCTAAAGCCCCGCCGTGTAGGGCAGCGATTAACGTTAAATCTGTCGAGAGCTGAAACGTCCTCCCGTTGGTGTGGTAGATAGGAGAGGGGGTGCCAGCTCAGGTGTCGTCCACGTACCTTGACCATGGTTCAAAATTACGTGGTCCGTCGCCAAAAGCCCTCGTGTAGCTGAACAGTGCGACGTTAATATTCAATCAATCAATATATCAGTTTCTTAAACAGGGGGGCGTGGCCCCCTAGAGGGGGTGTGATAGCCTACGTGTGGGGCGCCAGCATGTTGAAAATAAGAGATTTAAAAATATTAATTTACTGAACGGAAGCAAAACAAAAAATACATTGACATAATAAAAAATAAAATACGCATTTACACTGATATACTATACTTATAAATGTATCATTACTGAACAATGTATTTGATAATTACTTAAACAATACTAAGTTAAAAACAAGTTTAATAATTACCAGTGACCCCATGAGCTTGTCATATATAAAATTATATTCAAAATTTAACACTTGATAATTTGTATAATTAAAGTCGCATAATAGCTTTAGCATAAAAGTACATTATTGAATTCTAAACTTTGTTATTGTATGGAAGATGGGGTGCGATGAAAATTATATGATTGAAAATTGAGTCACAAATATTGAAAGTTTGAAAAGCACTGCCTTATATATTCTATGTTACTTTTAAATTATTTATTTCTAACATTACTGTTTTTTCCTTGATATTGTGTTGTTAAAGTTCTAATCTGATTTGGTACATTTTCTTTTAATTCAATAATATTGGGATTATTAAGAAATATTTTCGCAAATTAAATAGGTGGTGTTTCTGAAAATTAAAGAAATAATATATACTAATTTAGGCACTAATGCCAAGGAATTTTTCAAAGATTTTTTTTTCTTACAAATGTTAATTAACTTTTCACAATTATATGCACAATGTCAGTTCGTCAATTTCTAACACTTTGTGTTATGCTGCTCTAACAAAGGTTTTTTAGATTTGTTTATATATCTATGTGTGTGAACATATCTGGTATCAAATCATACATACGTTTAAATTGAATTCTTTGCAATGTATCGAAATAAAAAAAAATTTGAGTTATCAATGTGCATAGGTGCGGAGAGAAAGAGATTGTGCTTTCTATTTTAAATGTGATAATTTTGGAGCATTTGTTTTGGGAAATTCTGTAAATTTTGTTTAAAGGACACTTTTTTTTGTATTGAACAAGTTTCCAGTCTTGATACTACTTAAGACCTGTCACGTAGAAGAGTTAATTCATGTTAAATCAATCGAAGCTCAAAGTCCTCACGTTGACGTGGTTTAAAAGATTGGACAGTGGCGCCCATCTGAGAAATTGTTCTTGTCGCTTGGCCGTGGTTACCTTATCAATCGCCAATAATCCTAGTGCTGCTTCGTAGTGTGACGTTAATAAGAAAATTTTACATTCAAACTTTTTTTTTATATATTGTTAAGTTCTTATTTAGACTTCTTTTAGAGGATGAAACTGTAAAACACGAGCTTCTCTATTCCCGGAATAATTTCGTTGAAATCGAATCAAACGATCTTTTATTATTTTTCGTCGAATTGATTCTTTAATTTTAGTCGAGTCGTAGATTCAAATCCTCATTCTTTTAAAAACTAGTCGTGTAATGGGATTGGTCAACTTTAAATTCTGTGGGTTCTCTCACACTGGCACAAAGTAGAGTGGGACAATCGCATACCTTTAGTCAGATGCTCAGATTAATATTGCACTTAAAATCAATACTAAAGCTGCTGATGGGGCATTTAATTCTGAACCACTGTCAAGTGACGAGGAAAACATCTGAGAGCTCTGGCACCCTGTTTTACAAACTTCCTGTGTCTCACGAACGGGCGAACTCCGAGTTCGACAAACCCCTCAGGGGGCTCACCTTCTTTAGGTGAGTACGGGTGTCACACGCTCCCGAGGTACCCCAGTGATCTTTTTCCCCCCTTCTCTCTCGTACTTTTATGCATTTTTTTTTTTTAAAAAAAAATACTTTTTCTTTTTTAAAGAGTGTTTGGCGCAGCTTGGCTGAAGTTGGCCCTTGCGCCATTAAAATTAAAATTCACTCACTCACCCAAGTTCGACAAATACTATGTATATCAGCTCCTCTGTATGACAGGTCTTATTGGCATCAAAACTGTAATCAATGATTCGAGTGAATCACAATCCCATCCATTAGTTCTCTTCTATAACTATTCGTTTACCATGGTTAAGGGTGTGGTATCGTGGTTTAAAATTACGAAATCCTTTACCATTACTCCTCGTGATGCTTCTAGGTCCATATTAATAAATACTCGATACTTTTGTTCATTTAAATGCACACATGTGTTAGTTTTCATTTGAATTTTTAAAATATGTTACTGTAATTTAAAAATAATTTCTCTTTAGTCTGTTAATTTCATTAAAATCTCTTCTGGATTGTGAATTTCTACTAAAGCGGGATGTTCTTTCAGAAAGGTTTTACAAGTTACTTCCATTATGCTTATTTCATCATATTTTTTTGTTCTGTTTTTTTTCTTCCATTCTCTTAATCGGCGCAACTTTTGATTCCCTTAATAAAAGAATGATGAACGAAAATTACGAAATTTAGCTTCTCTCGTTGTACAAATATGTACTTATAATTATTTTATGAGTATTGTGTGTGTATATATATGCAGTTTTTATTAAAATATTCAGACATTTGTGATGCATACGAACAAACATGTGTATCCTTTGATAAGTTACTGTATTTTGATCTTTTCAGTTGCATATCACCTAGTTTTATCGAATTTGAAAAAAGGTTTGCGAAAAAATTTCTTGTGTCATCACACTTTATCGACACTAATACGACACTCTAATTGGATAATATCCAATTAGATAATCTTTATAGAATCGTGTAAAATCATCTGATTTATTGATTTGGAACGTAATTGGAAAATGATGTATTAAGTTTTTTGTTTACGAAAAGCCATTAATTTTATTTTTCCCATTCGATTTTCTGGTTATGATTGCGATATATTTTTTTCAGAAATCCGTACAAGACACTCATCTTCCACACTACTTTTTAAAGAAATTTTTTTTAAAAAAATACTATGTCATAAATGCGTTAAAAATACTTTTCTAGGAGCAAAAAGACTTATTAGTTTAGTTATATTGATCAGTTTTTTTAATATAGCTTTTATAATTTAATCCACAAGTATTGAATTGGAATTAAAAAGATTCATTAAAGAAGATCGAAGGAAGTCTCTGTCATTCGGTATTATCTCTTTCGTAAAATTAACGAAAAATGATGGAAATTGTACTTCTATGATAGTGATGTTATCTATTTGACTAAAAAAAATTGCAAATGTATTTTGCGCATTATTTTGTTATTGAGTTTTTGTCATGTTTCTAGTATTCGTCAGTTTATCGTATGATTTTTCAATGAAAATAAGGCGTATACCCTATACATTCTACAAAATAAGGTGACAAAGTGGATAAATATCATGTTTTTTTATTTGGGTTAAGAAAAACTATTATATAAATGTATTTGAATTCGAAAAAATGTTATTACAGAAAGCAATCGTCATTTCTTTCCATTTAAAATACATCTTACCTTTGAAGCATGGATAGTTCTAAAATTTTTCATTAAAAGTTACTCACATCAGGTTTTTTTTTTTTTTTTTTTTAAATTTTTTTTAAAAAATTTTTTTATAATTTATTTTTTTTTTTTTTTTTTTTGAAGTTTCATTCAGAATGTTGTGGAATACCGATACCTGTTTGATCAAATCTTTTACTACCATCAGTATAAATCTTAATGGCATTATTAGAGATATTGTTAGTGATTTTCAATGCTAATTGTCTAAGATGGATTGGTACAAAACCTTTTTTAATGCAATAAGTTTCTACATTGTCGGTAAATTCTGGAACTCGACTGAATGGGCTTGTTTTCTTTAATCTTTGTGTAATTCTTCTGTTATTTAGATACAAAGAGGTTGTGTTATGTTGATTGAAACTACTAAGTTTATATTACAGTATTTGACCACTCTGGCCTGTCTTCGATATAATAAAGGTTACAAATCTGTCTCAAAAAGAACAATTTCAGATGGACAACTATGCTTCAACCCAGTAATGATACGGGCTGAAGCACTCAATTGGAATTGCTTTAATTTCTTTGAGCTAGATGTACAGCAATAAATTGGAAAACTGAATTCGAGAATTGGCCGAATGTGAGCGCCAAATAAGTACTTCGAAGAGTATTAACATTTTTCTTTGATGTATCCTTTCTGTAGGAAGTCTGAAATCCATGATGAGTATTTTCTCCAATGTTGAAAATATGTTTTAATATCAATTTATGCTTCCAAGCTCTGTCAAAAATCTTCGTGAGGTCTAATAGGGTAGTCACAGTATAATGGGCAGGTTATATATTTTAATCACTCCTATAATGGTTTGGTTAAAATATAAGACTTGATCTACGGTACTATGCCCCTTTTTAAAACCAAATCTGTCCGGAAAATACTGGACTCTTAATAAGATAATTTTTTTCCATTAATTTGCATATTGTACAAGTTAAATATCTTCAGGGGAGCAAGTTTTCATACCTAGTTTTTCGATTGGAATAACTGACTTTTCCATTTGGAAGGTGACCGTCCTTAACAACAGATCTAAAACAGATTATGTCAATCAGCCGTTATTTCCTTACAGTGCCAAGATTTAAGCATTTGACCGTGGAGGTCATCAAGTTTGGGGGATTTGTTCAGGTCCAAGAGGGTCAACTCGAGAAGTAATTCCCTCGAGGAAAAGGATTTGGCCAACTCTGGATATCCGAGGTCATCCCCGAGTTAGATTTCCAGCTGATCCGGTTCCTCTTGACTATTCTCCAAAGTTTTGAGTCGGAAGATCTAACATCAGTTTTACTGTATTTTTCTTTCCATCTTTCTCTTTTCAGATGTCCATGAGCTAATTTTAATTCCGTATTGATTATGTTAATCTCAGATTTTGCGTTGTTCTCTCTAATATTAAAGGTTTAAAAAAGGCGTTTTTTTCTCCTCTCCGGAATAGGTGATAGAGTAGGAGCATTATGGGCAAAATATGGAACAATATTTCACATTGCCTCTAGGGACGTGTGTCCCAGCCATGTCAAGGACAGTTTTTTCGAAGATTGTCCAGCTTGATTTAAATTAACCAAGGTCAAACGGGTGACAACTTACTCTTTGAATGTGAATCCCATTTAGAGCTTCTTTAAAGTTTCAAAATTTCTCCCTCTGCTGTTTTCTAAATTTTATATAAGAATAGGTAAATGATCACTTGTCATGTTAATTCAGTAGAGACCAAGAGTATTGAAGAAAAATATCAGCTCTAGTTATCGCAATATCTAATGCTTCGGAAGTATTGTAGCTGGAGGAAATGTGTAAGCACCCGTTCCGCGTCTCTCGCTAAGGATCATAAATTCTTTGTAGGCCATGAATTACAGGATGTCGCTTCTTTTTTGTTGTAGGTAGATCTCCAGATGGTATGTTTTGATTTAAGACACTCGGAATGATAGTGTTTCAACCCATACAGTTAGAAATAATTGAAGGAAGTTGTTTTTGATTCGGAGGATGGTAAACATTTAGAGTGTGTAGTGGTTTATTTCTCCAAAATATTTTTATGCCTTAAATTTCAAGATCCGATGTCTGATCTTGGGAAAAATCAATACTTTGATATTCGACATCCCTAATGTTCACCTTTGGATGTTTTATGCGCACTATATAAAGATGTTAACCTCTTACTTTTAGAGCTGTAATTTTCTCTAATTTTGTCCTGTATAACAGTCACTTGAACTTTGTTGAAATACGCAACTTCTAAGAGTTGGTCGAATTTAATTCTAGTTGCCTAAATAGTTAAGCCATTAATATTGCAATGTAGAATTTTCGGTGTTCATTGTGGAGACTGTAATTAACTTGTCGGATGAGGTCCTCTTTCTAAACTTCGAACGCGTCCCTGATTAGTTTTCTGGACGGACGATGCAGCATCTAAATCGAGAGTCAACGAATTCATATGGAGGTGTACAGCTTCTGATCCAAGGCCAGAGCACCAAATGGTAGAATTCTGTCTTGGCTCCTATGCCTAATGATTTTAGCTTGGCAAAATGGAGTGATCTTCACGTCTAGGGTGAACCTATCTGAGCGAATTCCCGGCGTACTTCGTCCATTCCACTTAGGAACTCTGGACAATCGGCAAGACTTTGGGAGAACAATAAAAAGGTTAATAATAATAAAAAAAGTGATGTGAAAGTATAAATTTAAGATATGAATATAAATTTGGAAAAAGGAATGAAATACTATTTTTAAAGAATTTTAACTAAAAGAATTAAAGCACGAAATGATTTGTTTCATTAATAAAAATTTAATTTGTTTCTAATTTTTGTCAGTTTAGAAAGGGAGGAAGACGAGATATATTTTTTAAATAGATCGGTCAAAACTCGTGTATATATATTTATAATGAATATTAATTAGGAATGTTTTTTTAAATTTAACATACGAAAGACCATTTAAAAAAGTGTGCATTTTAGTAAAACTCCCAAATATTGGTTTTTGAAAGTAAGTTGAAACTTGTATTTTAATTTTAAAATGCATTTATAGTGGCAACGTTTTGATGAATAGTTTTATTTTATTACTAGTGTAATAACATCGTGTTGTACTATTGATTTTACTTTGCATAATTAATTTAGCTTTTTGTTAAAGTAGCTTTAATTTTCTTGTCTCACTGTTCAGAAATTATTACTACAATCTGAATTCGGAAGATTAGAAAGTGCTAATCTTCTAAGCCGTTTCTAAGATTATTTTCGCATTACTTAATTGCGCTACCAAATTTCCCAAGACATTGATTTTGTTCTTATTCTAGGCAGGTTTTACGGGTTGGTGCGCCCCACATACTTTTTAATTCTAAAATAATAAAATATCGTATACCATTAGTTTATTTATATCAGGGTAGATGAGAATTAAGTAATATGAAGTAAATAATATTATTTGATTTTCATCTACTGTCTTATTATAATTAATAATATAGTAGAGACTTGGCAAACTCAATTTTCTATTTGATTAAAAATCTTGAAATCACATTTCACGTGTTTTTTTTTTTTTTTGGCTTGAATGATGCATGTTCAGTAGAAGTTACTCCCTTTCCCCAACTTGAGTGGACGGTAACGGATTCGTGGCTGGAGTGTCATGAGTTCGAATCTAGTAACACTGAAGACCCGCCGTGCAAAGGTGTCGATGCTCGTTAAATATGTCGAGACTCAAACGTCCTCCTGTTGCTGTGGTGTGGAAGTTAGGGGAGGAGGTCCCAGAGAGCTCGGTTGTCTCGTCACTTCACCATTGTTCACAATTACGAAGTCCGTCGGCAAAAAGCCCTCGAGTAGCTGAACTGTGGGACAGTAATATTCGCTCACTTCTCTAAAAGTCTTCTTTCCCCTCAAAAGAATTATCAGCTATTACTGATGATTTATTCCATTCTTATTTGAAGTTCACTCGCATAGATTGGATCATAGTAGATAGTGTTAGCAGCATTTGAGCAATGAATCTTAGATGTTTGATTCTCTATCGTTGGTTTTTAACTCCTGATGTGTCGTGGAGTGAATTTTATTTTGCATCGCTTTCTGAAGCAATACGAGGACAAGTGGCGACGCGTCTTATAATTTTGAAGCAGTCAGGTGACGGGGACGAATTCTTTAGCTGGTACCACCCTCTCCAAACTTCCACACCTCGCCAATTGGAAGACTGCATCAGCTCCTCCACTCGGTGGATATCGTGGAGTGGAAGTGTGTTAAGAAAGATCGCGCCAGCTCCGTTTTCGTATGAGATGGTATAACGTGTGTCATACTTTTTTTTTTAATAAGAGTTCGTTGCTATCAACATGTTGATACATTCACATACGACGTTGATCCAATAGATCTTGATATCTCTCTCCACATTTGCAATTTTCTCTCATTACATAGGAGGTATCTTAAAAAATACCACTCTTTTCTATTCATAATATATTCGTATTCAGATACAATAATCTTATATTAATCTTTCCTTTCGGCGGTCACGCATTTTTCCCCATGATTCTGTTATTTTCGGAAGCAGCAAAGGAAAGCCTCTTTACCTGGTTTAGCTTATATTTTGCGGGCTAATATTTATTCTACTTGATATGTTCTCTGGGAATCGAGCGAGCCTTACATAACTGAATACAAGTCTACTGTTGCAGAAGTTTTCTGTTACTTTGTCAAAAATGGAAATACGACGGCAGGTTTGTACACTTTATCACTCATCTGTGGTCTAGTAATAAATTATAATTTCAGTGGGTATGAAAATATCCACGTATGCGCATTAGAGGATCACTTAAGTATGTGGTCCAATTTACGCGTGGCTAGTGTATTTTTGAACCCCCTCGTATTAAATATGGTTTTATAATTTTTTTTTTTTTTTTTTTTTTTTGAAATATGAAAAGCATATGTGCATGAAATGGAGTATATGATTTCGTACCTGTTGTCTTTGTATCAGTTTACCCATCTTTTGATGATACATAAAAATAAATATTTATTTTAAAGAGTGTTACAGCTTACTGTGTTGATTTAATGCTTTTATATTTTTTATAAATTTGTTAAGTAATTAACCACAAACTATTCCACACGCAATCATGATACTAATAATATACAGAAATGGGTTATTTTAGTCCCTAATATAAAATTTATAATTCATGGAACATGTTAAAGATCGTAAAAGTTGTTTTAAAAATCATAACAATGAAGGAAAAATTAACCGAAAAGTTATGTTGATTTCTTTATTACACTGCGAAAAATTAGTCGCTTATTTAATTTGCGCTCATTAAAAAAATGAGAAAAATGCCCATAAATAAGTGAAAAACTTTAAATACTGTTTACTTTTAAACAGGTTTGTTTTTATATAGAACTATTATTGCCTTTTCTGTTTTTGTATTATTTTTTTGGAAAAGTTGATGCTCGTTGAACATTCTATATTCTCTTTTTTAATTGCTCTACTTTTAATTGCAATTAAATGCTCATAATAAAGCAACCAAATATTTTTTTTCCATTTTAAAGCTTGTTGGGAAAAGAGTTTTTTCATTTAGTACCGGGAGTGAGATGGGACTGACTTTTATGCACATTAAAATCTATGTATAGAAAATATAAACATATATTTTATTTTTTAGAAAAAATTAGTAATTTTTGATTTTGAAACAAGCATACATTTGCTGCTTGCTTTGATGTTTTATATTTTGCCAGACGATCCACACACAACTCTGCGTGCAGAGCGAAGAAAATGACAGGTGTTAACAACGCAGACTGTATTCTCGGTAACACCTGCTTCTGCAGAAGGCTTCAAAGAACTCGTTTTCGTTTTTGTTAGCAGAAAAATACGTTCACACAGTTACATATAGTTCTCTCTCTTTCTCTTTTTTGTTATTTATCCTGTGAGGGTCTTTTTATCTCTTAACTCCATTACGGTTTCAACAAATAGATTTTTTGATTGGCAAAATGACTAAAAAAAAAAGAATAGAAAAAGGAAAATGTCGTACTTTTGCCATGGTTACATAGTTTCTTTTTTAAAAAACTAATGGTGAAATTTTAGAATAAGCATGAAAATATAGGCTTTGAAATTACCGTATTTACTCGAATCTAAGTCTCACTTTTTTTCTCAATGTTAATACTACTGAAAATCAGGTGCGGGTTAGAATCGAAGGGGGAAAAAATTCCTTGTATGGGGCAATTAGAACAATTACAGGTTTATGTATGTATTTAAAATACTGGTGAAATAACTAATTATTCACTTCTTCGTAATTCTAATTTCATAGAATTGGATATCGTTAAACCATTCTACACAATTTTTCATTTTTCACAAAAACAGGTTGAGAATTTGGGGTGCGGCTTAGGTTCGAGTAAATGTGGTTTTTAAAATGGCACTTTTTGTTGATTGAATAAATACAAATGATTTGTATTATAACCAAGAAAAATTCTGTTATAACTTTTTTCACACATTGCATCGCTTTCGGTTAAAGTCGCTTTTAAGTCATTTCTGTTTTTTCTCATGTAACAAATCCGTACTTTTTGTACTTCGTGTTGTGAATTTATTTCGCGACTTTCATTCGGCCGCGGCGGTAGAACCGGCTAATCATTCTTGCGAGTTACCGGCGTTATTTTTGTTGAATTCCGATGCCGCTGAAGAGTGATTGACTTAGTTAAAGCTGTCGAGACTCATTGTGTCTGCATATTGGCTTGATATGGAAGTTTGGAGAGTAGGGACTACTTATAGATGTCGTCCTTGTCACTTCACTGTAATTCAAAATTATAGAATAACCTTCGTGTAACTTTAAAAGTGCGACATTAATAAATAATCAGTCAATCTGAAACCTCACACCCTCCAAGTTTCGTTTATAATAAAAATTAAAGGGGAAGGGAAGTGTCAGAAACATGTTACTTCGTATGAAGTTAAGGTTTTGATTTCCTTCTTGGAACAATTTTCATTCAAATTCTGATAATTTATGACATTTATTTTAAGAACTCATTCGAGAAAAGCATAGATTAATTTTAGTTCCATATTTTCATAATGTATCAAAAGATACAAGCATATTTTTATACAGTTGCCCGAGAAATTGCGGGGATTTGATTAATTGAAATTGTTTATAATTTTTAAAAAAAAATGAAAATATGTACTCGAAAATAAGAATCTGTCACGCACACAATATACACACATAGTGGGTCACAAAAGTGTTCGTACACTTGCAATTTCCTATAAAATTTATAATGTTTTCGACTAATAAAAATTAATATATTGGAATTTTTTAATGATATCTTAAACTTGTTCTTAATGGGATGGCATAATTAATTTTGTAAAAATAGTATAACTTTTTTTAAAAAAAAATTAATAATCCAAAAGCTACTAAAAATTACGCCACAAAAGTCTTCGTACACTTAACAAAAATATCAACTTAACTTTAAATGTTGTATTTATTTCTAAATTTAGTACTTAGTAGGATATCTTTTAGTGTCCTCAAACAACTTTTAAACGTCTTGGTATAGATTTAATCAGTTTTTTTGTAAATTCTGCATCGATTTTCCTCCATGCTTCTGTGATTATTGTTTTTACTTCATATTATGTATTTATATGTCATGTTTTCTTTCTTTTAAAATCAAAACTTCACCAAATGTGTTCTTTTGGGCTAATTGAAGTGACTGAGGAGGTATTTCAGAATTTTTGGACAATAAGAGACACCAGCGGAGTACATTGAGAGCAGTGCGCTTGGCTTCATTATCCTGTTAAATGAAGTCGTCTACTATATCCAAATTTTGGGCGGATAATTTAAAATTTTTCTTTAAAATTTTTAAATAGAGCCTATGGGCATATAATAGCTTGTAAATGATAAAATGGGGAGTTCAACCCCATGAATTTATGTGGAACAAGAACTCCTCCACCTCCATGCTTTAGCGTAGATGTATTTCTTGCGTGAGTGTAAATCGGTCTTCAAATTAGGTAATTTGGTATTTTTTGATGGTATCGTAAATCTTGAGTTCTATTTAAATATTTCAAATATAGAAATTTTAAATTATCGCCCAAAATTTAGATAAAGCAGACGACTTCATTTTTAAACAGGATAATGACGCCGAGCGCACTGCTCTCAATCAATGTACTCCGCTGGTGTCTCTATAACTGTCCCCAAATTCTGAAATACCTCCTCAGTCACTTTAATTAGCCCAGTAGAACATATTTGGTGAGGTTTTGATTTTAAAAGAAAGAAAATATGACATACATAATGTGAAGTAAAAACAATAATCACAGAAGAATGGTCGAAAATCGATGCAGAAATTACAAAAACTGATTAAATCTATAACAAGACGTTTAAAAGTTGTTTGGAACTCTAGGAAGTATCCAATTTTTAATACTAAATTAAGAAAATACAATTTTTAAAGCTGTGTTGAGATTTTTGTTGTGTACAAAGACTTTTGTAACGTAATTTTTTGGCAGCTTTATGATTATTAATTTTCAAAAAAAGTTATACTATTTTTTAAAAAATTTATTATGTCATTCCATTAAGAACAAGTTGCAGATATTATAAAAAAAATTACAATTTAACTATAGTGATTTTTATTAGTCGAAAACGTTAAATTTTATTGGAAATTGCAAGTGTACGTAAACTTTTGTTTTCCACTGTATATCGGTTATAATATTCCTTAGTAACTGTGATCTATATTTAATGGTGTGTGTGAAATCACAAATGTCATTGTTGTAAATTTTCGATTTGATTGAATCAGAATTTACATGTACTATTCGATTTACTCAATACATAGCTGCGTAGATAACTTGATGGTAAGATTATGAGCAAACCGATCACGCAGAATACCAACGAATCATGTTTGAATTCTGATTTTACCAATGATATGCAAATAAGATGGTTCCAATTTTCAAGGGCCATCCTCGCTATGAAACTGTCTCGAAATTATGAGGTCGATTCGATTCGTTCATTAATTAAACACTAACGAATCTTTCATCTACCTAAACCAACTACATTTTGATAGTAATTAGGTAGAAATTGATAATAAATATGTGGATTCGGATTTATATTTAACTTTCTATATATACAAATAAGAAAGTGGTTGGATATGTGTGAAGTTAATTTTCATGTGCGATTCTAAATCTATGTTTACTGTCAAAATTAAGTTTACCGATTCCGCTTTACAATTTCTTTTTATTTTTCTGTTTATTTTCTTCAATTAAATATAACTAAATTTTATGGATGAATATTTATCTGAGAGAGAGAAAGATGTTATCAAATTTGAAAGTGGCGCAAAGTGACATCATGAAAACATTTTGATTTGACCGATTCTTGAATTTCAGTTTCGTGAATAATGTGTTTTTTTAAAATCTTTTATGCTTCTTTGTTCTTCCATAATAAATAA
>BMAV01016672.1:91533-174644 GCA_019973955.1 Trichonephila inaurata madagascariensis | reverse complement strand
CCGAGTGTGTAACTTAAAATTCCCTGTTTCGAAATTTTTTCGCTTTTCTGTAAGACAGGTTTATTCACCCCTTGGCATTGCTTGAACATTTTTAAATGCATAACACATTGTCATGGAAATTCCCCTTCCCCTCTCGCTATGATATCTCTCGATTAAGTGACTTTAATATTCACTCACTCGCTTTGCAACTTTTTAGGCCCCGGAAACGAAAATGTACCTTTTTAAAACAGTTGTATGTTGAAAAATGTA
The DNA here is from genome assembly GCA_019973955.1 of Trichonephila inaurata madagascariensis. Classification (NCBI taxonomy): domain Eukaryota; kingdom Metazoa; phylum Arthropoda; class Arachnida; order Araneae; family Nephilidae; genus Trichonephila; species Trichonephila inaurata. The sequence goes on along the minus strand of BMAV01016672.1, from coordinate 174,395 downwards.
GAAATTTTCATAATTACAAAATTTCACAACTGTATTAAATGTTGAATTAAAATTGTGAGCATTTTTTGAAATGTTCGACACGGAAAAAAAGTTATGTGCAATTATTTTTATAAATGAAGAAATTATAAAAACTTTGAATTTGATAAGTAGTTATTAAATATTTAAAAAATAAAATACTATAAAGAATTAAAATTTATTTAAGTATTTCCCAGTTGAATAAAAATGTTACTTTGTCTTCTATTTTTTAAAAACATTAAAACTACCTTTTTTACTAATTGTTATAATACTTATTACTCTTTCTTGAAAGGTTTAGAATTATGCATTGACAGACTTGTAAAACCTTCGATATACATCCAGTATCAATTTTACTGTAGTTTTGTTATAGGTTTATGATATTCCTAACTATCCCACCGTTCTTCAAGTTCAGTGAAATGGGTGTCCTACACTTGTGTGGCCTTTTTCAACTAAATTTGTTTTGTATTTTGATATTATCTTTTTGAACTGTAAATTTGTTTCAATATTTTTTTAAGCCACTATAAATAGTATTTAAATTTTAAATTATTGCCTTGCTTAATGGAAACTATTATTACAACTTTGCATTCAAATAGGAGAATCAATCTCGCGTTGAATTTAAAAGACATTTATTAAGTGTGAGTACCTGTTAATATTTAACTTTCAAAATAATTTCACTAACGTCATTCAAACTATTCAAATATTGTTTTTTCTCAAGTAGTGTAAATCGAAAAGTACATCGAATCTTCAAATTCTGTGTAAGCGACCTTAAATTACCATAACTGAAAACTATAGCACAATTTAAAAACAGCAATAAGCTTTTTCTGAAAAATGGCATAAATCTATCTTGGTTCAAAATGCTATCTTTTTCAGGTCAACTGATTCGAGACATATTCGTTTTTGCAAGGATTTTTATAGAATAATTGCCTGTGTTTTGTCTTTAGAATTTCAGCCAATTTTTACTTCAGTTAATATTGTGCAGTCCGTAAATATTAAGATTTAAAATTTGGTGAACGTAACATACTCGAATTTTTCTAAAATCATAAGCAAATAAACAATGTTCTTTTTTCAATTAAAATAGTATAAACAATTTATATCTGGAAATGTAATACGTTAATATTACTTTTTGTTGTATTTATTTTATGTTAAAATTGTAATCTACCTCACACTCTGCCTGTTCAAACTTTCGCAGTTGCTGGCGCCTGGCGTAGACAATACAAAATGCAAAGGTTTGCTTCACACATAAAAGATAGATATTTGCTGTTGCGGGCTTTCTTGCAGATGGCAGAATTTTTTCCTACTTACTTGACAATTATTATTATACTTTGGACACTTCACACAATATCTTTATAAATTATAGCCTATATGTTATTCTGATTAACTATTGTAAAGTTTCATTAAAATCCATTCAGTTGTTTTTGCGTGAAAGACTACCAAACATCCTCACAAACTTTCATGTTTATAATATATATCCTGATTAAGCATATTTAAACTTTCTATCAAAATTTTTCTTTTAATTCTATTCTTCATTTTTATTATTAAATTTTCTTAAATTTTGAAATTTGTAATTTTAATATGTGTATTTTATCTGAAAAATTTTTTCTAAATAAATATTTATGCTACATTTCAGTGTGGAATATGGCAATCCACATCAAGATAATGATATAACATCTACTAGTAATTTTGCGGATGTTGGAGTGCTTAACTATGTGGTTGAAGCTAGCTCCAACAGTAGCATTGCTTCATTCCCAGCAAGTAGCACGAATGCTAGAACTAAAGCTAATGCCCAGATTCCTGTAATCCCCAATGTCTTGCGCAGTGGAACACGACTACATGATGGTTATCAGGTATTGTATAGTGCAAAAAGTATTTTAAGATTATAACTTTTTTCTTTTTCGAAAAAGTAACTTGTCAAACTAAAGCAGTATTAGTACTGGTGCCCTGAATATCAGTAAATGTACTCTACTTCTATTTAATTTCAAGTGTTGCCTTACAATACGAACAAAACCAAATTTGATATTTTTCGAATATGAAAATGGTAAAAAAGTTTTTGAAATACAAAACATCTAATGAATTACATTTTAAAATCTAAATATCTGGGTAAATACTGTACAAACTGTTCTTTTAATTTATAAATATTAGTAAAATTAGTATTCATTATTATTCTTCGTGCAATATTTATGAATGGAAATGTCAAACATTAGCTTATCTATTATTACTGTTTATTTATTACAATTTTACTTCTTTCCCCCAAGAATTTTCAAAATAAATTATGTAACATTAAGGCCATTTCATACTTTAATTTAAGCTAAAACAAATGTTTTTATTTTAAACATTTTGAAATTTATTTTGAGCTAAAAAAAATGGTACTCTTTTGAGTATGTACTTCTATTCATAATTGTGAATTTTTTTTGCCTGGGATTTGTATTCTAGAATTAGGAATCCTTGAAAAAGAAATGTTAGCAGTGTGGACCTAAATTATATCTTATTCAAGTATATTGAAATATTTATATTTTGTAAAATAACTTTTTAATTAAAAGAATGTTTTTTATTACCTTTTGAATTTCTGTCTTTAAGATTACCTTAAGTTCTTAAATGGGTGTTTGATTAAAAAAAATAAAACTGATTTGTTATCAATACACTACATGCTTAATGCCTGTTTTGGTCTACTGTATCCCAAAGAAGATTTTGGTGCCCAGTAGTTTTCATTCAAAAATGGCAGCCTAGCACTAAGAATTGGACATGAAAATAATTTTAAAAAAATAGTTTATTCCTGAAGAAAGGGTTTAAGGTAGTAAAATTGCATAGATTTTAAAAGAAGCTAAAAAAAAAAAAGAAACGTACACTATTTTAGTGGAAAACATGAAAATATATGAATAACAGGATTAGAAAAAGAAAAGAAAATGGAATTTGAGGAATTCAAAAATGCTGTAAGAAGCAGAAAAAATATAAAAAACAGAATGTTGGAAAAAAGGGGAGAAAGGGAAATGAAAAATATTTAAATTTCAGGCTAAAAAAGAAAATTACTATCAGACAAATAATAATAATAAAGATTGACTGTGGAAGGTTATGAAAGGCTATGAATCTGATTCCTCCACTCTTCTTACCAAAACAATATGCCGTTCAGTTAATAAAATTAAACACGATTTCTGTGATTTCTTTTTCTTGTTGATTTTTACAATTTTATCCTTTCTCTTTCTCTCTTCTGTGTTTACCACAAAATAAGCAATGGACACATTGTATACATAGTAACTGCAATCAACAACATCTTGTGAAAGAACTCAGAGTACTCTATGAATTTCTTTGAACAAGGAACATTTAAAAAACTCATTAATGAAAAGTAAAACTGAAAATTCACAATTTGCTACCTGTGAAAAAAGAATTACGCTTCATAGATTTATTACTGCAGCAGTGCAAATTTGCATAAAACATATATAGCTTTTGCTGTCACATTTATCAGATTTCATGATGGTCAAAATAAATAAAATCTTAATCAAGAATTTTAAAAAAATTCACAAGCTCTTTGAAAACAAAATAGACAGAGTAAGTTTTACAGTTCTTTTGATCCATAAAAATTAAAGTGGATCTCTCCATAAAAAGATCCTGGTACACACCAATAATGTTCAATATATCCATGTTTAAATAAACAACAAAAGATGAAAGCTGCAGTCTAGACAACGTAAAGTATGAAAATGGTTAAATTTGTAAAAAAATTGAACTAAAATTGTCTGAAAGTAATTGGTTACTGCCATAAAAATGAACAAATAAAACTAAAATGTAGTAATGATGGCAACCACAGTACAAAATAAAAATTAGGTTAACTATATTGTAATGTTATCGTCCAACTTAGCAAATATGAACAATTTGATGCATAGCATACTTATTTCAAATTAGTACAAAAACAAAACAAAAAAAATAATACATAGGTTAGTAAAAATATTTGAATTGAGACTTAAATATTGTTTACAAAGTTGTCCCATTCCCCTTTAATTTTAACTTAAGAAACATTTACATTATTACAGTTATATATGTGGAAAATTCATACTCAGTATTATGAAACACATAATACTAAATGAAAATATATAAATTTATTGTGTAATATTGTACATTGAATATTCTTCAATCACATCATTTATTATAAATTAACATTTATTAAACTTTTTTCATAAATTTACACTTATATTTCAGCTATTTACATCAACAAATTTATTAAATAGTTTGTTTATGATTTCTCTTTTTAGCATCGATATAGTTTAAAACGAAAAGCTGACAATGCACTTGATGCTTTACCAGTAATTTTAGTACAGAGTCGAGATAATCAAGGGATTGATAATCAATCACATAGCCAGCGTGTGCAAGTTCAACGTTCAAATGATGTGCAGAATCAACAACAGGCAGGCCAATTGCAAAAGCATGAGGGGGAGCAAAATCATCATCAAAGTACACAAAGGCTACAATTTCATAAACACAGACCTAAAAACTCCTCCAATGGTAATGGGGTTTTCCAAAATTCTACAAAAACAAGTTCTTCTGGTGGAGAAGGAGATTATCACCTAGTTCAGCATGAAGTCTTGTATTCAGCAAATTATCAATACGAAGTATTGGAATTCCTAGGGCGTGGAACTTTCGGTCAGGTATGTTGTGAAGAATATCGAAGTAATTTTAAAAGTACTTACAAATTGTCTAATTTTATGAATGTTTATATTTCACAAGGAAGTAATATTATTCTTTGTTAAAATTATAATAATTCTTTTTTTTACTGCAGATTTTACTTTAAACCCATTTACAATTAGGTACCTTTCTTTACAACTTTCAGAGGAAGCAAAAGAAAAATTGCTTAGGGGATACAGAAAAGGGATTCTGCTGTCACTTAATTTTAGGGGAAAAAATCGCACACAAAAAGTTTAAATCCTACTATCATAAATTTTTGTACCATTTTAAATTGTTACATTTACTTTAGATTTAAACATACAATTATATTCATCCTCTGATAAATAAATAACGCTTTCTGGCCATAATAATAGAAAGAGAAGAATAGGAATAGAAAGGGAAGTATGAAAAGAAGAGAAGTATGCTTAAAACCTAAAAAAATCTATGTAGTTGCAGAGGAAAAGGTGGAATCATTTAGAACATGCACAATTTTATCAATTGATGTATTTAAGGAGCAAGAGCTGCATTTATTTGTTTTCTATCTCCCCATCCCCACATAATTCCATATTCCTCGAAATATTTCACTATAAAAGACATAGAGAACTGCTTCTAATGGGAAGAACAAATGTTAATAATATTTCCATCTGAAAAGTCATGCATATGATATGCCTGACTTTGAGAAACATTTGAGAGGAATATGTATGACTCGCCGTTGCGAAGTAGCTAAATGATATAATATACTAGATGCAACACTTTAGATTTAACATTCATTCTGAATTTTAAAAGAAAATTCCATATCAACCATCATTGTATTTATATATTGAAGTATATTGCTAAAACAAGTGTCATTGTTTATTGAAATCATTTGAAGTGTTTATTAATGATTCTGTAACAAATACACTTAATCTGTATATGAAATATTTTTTGTTTCGGAACATATGTATTGATTTATTCTAAAAATATTTGAAAACTATATAAAATTACAGGTTTTTAGTATTTATACAAAAGTATTACTATCATTTCTTTTTTGATATTACTTATGTGTATTCATTATGGGCGGGGATTGTAAAATGAATATTTATCTCACTGTAGTATAAATATCAGGAAGGTTGTAGAACAAATTTTCAGGCTTAGTTGAATCTTTTTATTATTTTTGTACAGTTATGACAGCAATGTGTGAAATAATTGTTTTTGAAGAATTAATAAATTAATGAACTATATGTTGTATTATCATAATAGTATTTATGTGTTTAATCTCATAATCTTTTTTTCTAATAATTTTTTTGCATCCTCATATGTTTTATTTGGGGACTTTTTAAGAAGCTGAAACATTCTTAATTATCTGAATTGTGTAATGTCATCTCTTGTTAATATAAATGTTAGTTATTAAATCCTTTTTATTCCATTTTTGTAAATGCTGTTTTAGAGAATGGCTTAACTATAATCATATAGCAAAATTGTGTTTTATATGAGCTCTACTTGGGTTTAACTATTAAAACAAAATCATTATGACAGACTGAGATAGGTAGTGACCTCAATAATTCAAACCTCAAGAGTTTAGATAATCTTTCAGGTATTGTGATCTTAAATATATTTACTTATAAGCAGAACCAGACTGTCAAATAAATCGAGACAAAGATCACATCAATATATATGATATAAACTGCAGTATTTTAATAAAATATAAAATTCTAAACTTATGAGGGAAATTTTCTGTGATTATCTTATTTTTTTGTAAATAAAAGTAAACAGATGTAACACAAAATCTTAAATCAAATTTAAGGGGTATTTTCATGCAGAAGCACACTTATTCTAGTTTCAAATATTTATATTTTTTAGCTTACTGAATTTCGTTTTTGGTCTTTTTAAGAAAATATAACATTCATGAAAAGTTATACATGGCTGAATTTTTGTTTGAAAATAAATTGCTTAGTTATGCTACTTTAGCAAAATATTGTTGAGTGATGAAAGATTTTTAAATAATTTGTAGTACTCTACATTGTACGTATATTTATTTCAGTTTTAGCTGAAAAAAGGGTATAATTTTTATCATAAAAGGTGTTTAGAATCTAATATTAAAATTTTTGATCATGCAATATCCTAGTAAAGTATGTATTTTTCCTCTAAAAACTTAAAGATTTATGAATTTTTGCTGTATGTATTAGTTGCATAGTTGTTAAAATTTACAAAAGCAAATAAAACAGTTAAATTTATAAATTTTTGAAGATTTTTTAAAAATGTACTCACAAATGTTTTTAAATTTTATATGAGTAAAATATTTATTAAGATTTTTATGGATATTTTGCAGGTGGTTAAATGCTGGAAAAAGGGTACAAATGACATTGTAGCAATAAAAATCTTAAAAAACCATCCCTCATATGCCAGGCAAGGTCAAATTGAAGTTGGTATTCTGACACGCTTGAGCCAAGAGGATGCAGATGAAGTAATTCTTTTATTAATTTCTCATTTTATTTGTAATATTTAGTGCTGAATCACTTTTTTTTTTTTAAGTCATTAATATGCTTATTTTTTAACATCGTTTCTGAAAAGAAAATAAGTAAACTTTCAAAGTCCTTATATATAACTATTCGGAAACCTTTCATATTTCCTTCTGTATTGATAACTGGTTAAACAGTTTGCTTCTTTGAGCAGCTAATAGTTATAGCATTTTTATCCAAAGAGAACAAATTATTTTTATATTAAACTTTTTGAAGCCCAAATGTTTGCAAAAAATTATAGCAATAATTATTTAGAAACCCCTATTACCCTGGTTAGAGCTTTGTGAATCTTATGTGGGTTTTTGTCATTTAAAAGTAAAAGTTTGGATAACACACATAATTTTGTTTTATTTCTTAAGCTGCTGCATTTAACACAAATAAAAAAAAATTAATATTTAGTAAATTTTCTTTTTAATTGGGTTTTTAAATTAAAAAAATAAAGAATACTCACTCGTGAAATGTGTATACTCTAATTAAAAGCAAACAATTTTTTTTTCATCTTCTAACACCCCTCAGGGATTTACTATCTTCTTTAGGTAAGCACGAGCATTAAGATATACTCTTGGTATCCAGTGATATTTTCTTTTGCCAGTGAATTTACTGTCTTTGGTTAACATAGCTTACATGCCCCAGGAATACCTTCAGGAAGCGGTCTCCAAAATTTTTCGATCACATTCCCCTAAAATGAAAATAATTATAAGTTGTTGCTTATCACCTTGGTGTAGAAAGCCTACTCCTGGTCCAAAAGTCCTCGTCACACAAGTAGTTCGAAAATCCTCTTACTCAGCCATCAGATGCCTCCAGGAGACACCAGACAAGCAAAAAGATTAGAAGAGCTGGCGGGGAGGGAACAGGAACATGAAGGAAATATCCCTTCACCGCTATAGAACTTCATAGGTCTTAAATGTCCACTTCTAAACCTTGCCAAGGCCGATTGGACAGCCCTGGGGCCACTGCATGAAAGAAATAGTCCTGGGTGACTAGCAGCATACCAGTTATGATCAGGCAGGAGGTCCATGTGGAGAGTAATTTACTTTTATGGAGGTAGTAGATTTCCAAAGGGGAGTTAGATCCAATTGGAAGATCACATCCCTTTCTTATTATTAGTTGTACTTTATAAATTATCTATGTGCATGAGAATGAATGTGCAGTTAAAATTCATTAATTAGTATTTATTTTAAACAATATGCAGGAATTTTTATTACTTCTTTAAAGTTACATTTCATAATTAGAATGTAATAGGAGCAAAATGTATAGTAGTTTCTACATAGGTACCCCCCCCCCCAAGACTTAGCTTCCCATGTCTTCATGTGTATGTGCTTTTTTAAAGTCAGTGCCTTTATGATGAGCTTCCCAGATCACATCAAGGTACAAGAAATCATAAGAGAACCTTACAATCACTATTTGCTTATCAAACACTTGCAAGTGATTATTGAGCCTACTTCACTGGCCTACCCCAAGTATCACTTTGCTTACCCTGTAGCATTCATATATTCTACTTTGGGTATATGTATCCCACAAGGTCCCAGTGATTCTTTTTTTTTTTTTTTTTTTTTTTTACCCCCCTTTTTTTGTTATCCCCCCCCCTTTGTCAAGAAAACTGATTTTAAAATAATTTATATGGTGCATTTATTAATTAGCATTTTGTTTTTATTTGTTAACTAATATATGATTAAAAACTTCAGCCTGAATACTTGTTAACCCATTAATTTCTTTTGTTATTTAATTTTTATTTTCTGGCTATTATTAACACTGTTAGCTTTCCAAACCTGCATATTAGCCATGCGTGGCAAAAGGAAAATGGTGTTTGGGGAGCATTCTCTTTGGCTTAACTTTGTTGTGGTCAAAGGGAATGCTGTGGTTGCAGGAGTGAGCCTATTTCTTTCAATCAGCTGGTGATGTCTGCATGGTTTTTTCGAAATCATCAAAGAGGTATTACTGTAGGGCTAGTGCTGTAGATAGGGGATGTCTCGAATTCTCGCATTGGATCCTCACCTTAATGCCACAGTTATATATCCTGGGTGACTTTCAAGTCAGTACTGAGTCTGGTCATTTCCAATTAATCAGTATACTGCTTCACTTTTTGGACTCAATGGTAGGTGAAGCATGCCAGGACTAAATACCATATGTGTTCCCATGAATCCATCATTTTCATGTGAGGATTAAGGCCTTTTATCCAAATTAAACTTGGACCAAAATGCTGCAACTTCACATTATTTTACGCTTTCTTTACCACATAAGGAAATGATTATTTGCTTATTTATTATTTATGTAAAATTGATAAAGTTTTTTATGTGATTTTGTTTGAAATATTTTAACTTTTTTATTATAGAATATATGATTGTAATTTTTTATTTTTATTTTAGTACAATTTTGTGCGGGCCTTTGAATGTTTCACGCACAAAAGCCATACATGTCTGGTCTTTGAAATGTTGGAACAGAATTTATATGACTTCTTAAAACAGAATAAATTTAGTCCACTTGCTCTAAAATGCATCCGTCCGATTTTGATTCAGGTTCTAACAGCTCTATTAAAATTGAAGGTAAGAATTTTATGTAATTATAGCCTTGTAAATATATATCTTTTTATTGTTTTATTGTTTAACATCCTTCTAGTTTTTTGTCGATTTTACACATAGGGCTTATGTGTTTGCTGGTTGCAAAGTAAAATTTTAGTCTAGCTACTCTGTAACAAAACTGTTACTCTATAATAAATTAGCTAACCTGCAAGAACAGAAAAAATATTTAATCAATGGTTGAATTTACAAAAACTTTTACAAAAGGTTTTTTGAAAAAGAGCTTAAAAGATTATCTTTGACATGTACTAAAAATGTTTGACATCTTAAAAAACAAACTTTGTTTTATTCTCCATATTAAATATGAAAATACCCCAAAATTAAAATTATTTTGTGCAGAAGAAATTTTAACATATATAATAAAATTTATTCCTTTTGCCATCTGTATTCAGCTATTCAAATTGCTTCCTTCTGTCCCGTTGATAACAGCAAACCACAGTAGCCTATTGTAAGTCCTTATTTTACAAAATATTGCTGAGTGGAATAGTGTATGTGCATATTAAATGGAAAAGTAGAGAAGCCTTTGCGTAGCTGTAGAGCAGAGCTTCCCAGGTTTTTTTAATTCACAACCCATATTTAATTGGATATTTTTTCATGATCCCCCCTCAAGTCCAGGTATGAAATATTAGTTAAAGTCAGACAAACATTACACAAAATTATTTTATTTGTGTTTAAAAAATAACTTACACAATAAGATTTTATGTGCACTAATATTATTAAATCATGCTTTAATCACACACATTGCTTGTCTTTTGTTGCTTAATGATTTTAATCAAGCATAATATTTCATGCAGTTAGATGTAAATCATCAAGATTAAAGCAAAGTTGTTTTATTAAGGTATATAGAACTGAATGGCAATAAAGCATTAAATGTTATTTCAGAAAATGTAAGAAATTCAGGCCTAGCCTTAATCCAGAAAGAGAATTAATATTTTTTTTAAAATTGAAGTGTTATATTTTAAATTTGCTCATCAACTCAGTGAATTTTTCTTAGGTTTCTTTATAGCAAATGATTAGTTTCAGCAACACCAATTAAAAACAGCTTTTAAATCCAATCTATCTTTGCAAAATCAAAACATTGCGTGTATGTGTGAAACTGTTTCTAAAACTTCTAAATTATTTTCAGTACTGAATGTATACTATTGTTTTGAATAAAAAATAAATGTTGGAAAACAACAAAGTCTCAAATCTTTTTTATAATCTTTAATTTTGTCTTTTGGAAATATATCACTTTTTTCTCCCTTGAAAAGACAAATTCAGACTTTTTATTGTCTCCAAAATATGACATATTGTATAACTTTGATAACCATGTCATTTTGAAAAAAGGCTGCTGGTCAGATTTTTTTTAGCTAAAAATATAATTTCTTTTTTGTCATTTCTTTTTGATAATAATCTTACCTTTGCATGAATTAATAAGTTGTATAGTCAGAATTCATATCTTCACAAGCATTTGAAAATAAATTACTTTTTAAGTTTTCATCTTTATGTAAAATTTAAAATTTTGACAGCATCCTATTGTGCACATTTTTAACTCTGTAGATATATTTTTTTTACAAGCATGTATTGTGATCAGATATGTCTATGTCATGGCAACTAGTTTTTTCATCAAGTATGATGGAGGGGGTCAAGAGAATCCAATTCAGAAAGTATAAGGATTGGGTTACTTTCATCATCCGAATTCTTTATATTCGAATTTTATTTTGATTCCATTTAGAGTCATGGCCTATAGTTTGCGAAGCCTTTTTGTTCAGAAAAATTAATTGATAATTGTTTTTTTTTGAGTAGTCAACTTACAGAGAGTTTTACTGCATTTATAATTAGTTATATAATGGAACTTGTCTACATAAGTGTGTGTCCTTTAAATGAATATGTAATAAAAAAATTTTAAAAAATTATCTCCCCTTGTAACATATTTTATTAGAATGTAAGTTGAAAAATGTTACTATTTTTATTTTATAAAATTTTTGAAAAAGTTACGATTATTTAAACATTGATTAAAACTAGATTAAAAAATATTTTGTTTCAAGTTTATGCACAAAATATAAAGGAAACACAAAAATAAGAATTGGTAGTAAAATATTTGATATTGAAAAATTGAAAATTTTTTCATTCAATACATTTTTTGACAAATAAGATGGTATAGTTTCTTATGGTGGATAAAATTTGCAAACACAATTGTATGTTTTTGGTAAAGAAAGACTTAGCCACACTTTATTTGATTTTTTTAGGGTCTCTTTCAATTGCATTCTTTGCACTTTCCTCTTTTAAATGCCCTTATTTTCTAGTTTTTTTATCTGCTGCAATTATCAATTTCTTTTTTTTTTTTTAGTTACTGGAATATTCCCCTTAATATTTATGGGATCTTCTGTGTTTCTGGTATAAATTTTAAGAATTTTGATGTTTAAAAACCAATGAATACATTTATTGCAGCCTGGTCAATTATATTGTAGAATAAAAATACACCTTCTCCCCCCTTCCTGTTTGTATTTTTATACACTTCAATTGATGTAACAAGAGTAGTATATATTCCACTTTTGGTTTCAGTTATAAAATTATATCTGGTTTCATTTCTCTTTCTCAACTCAAAAATTTTAGTGTCACTGTGCATAGATGAAAAGATGGTTGCTGATTTATCAACTTGAAAATTGTTTTTCTGTCGCATAACAATTGAAATTTTGAAGAATCAAATTTTTAATTTACCCATTTAGGGTGGGGAGATTAATTTTAGCTAAAAATAATGGGAAAAAATATGCTTGTGTTGTGTAACACAACAATTATAAGAAATTTATAAAATTTTTCGAAATCATTGCAATTCTTATTTTTCTAAATTTTATTGAATGATAAATAAATTCAAATGATAAATTTCATTTTTATCATCTTTTTTTTTCCTTTCTAGTTAAATATTTTTTTGGAAGCAAATGTGCTTGTGTTTTGATAATAAAAATTTTATTCTACTAAATGTTTTTAATTACTTGAATTTTTTTCTAGCAATTGGGTTTAATTCATGCCGATTTAAAACCTGAAAACATCATGTTAGTTAATCCAAAAAATCAACCTCTCCGGGTCAAAGTTATAGATTTTGGTTCTGCTAGCCATGTTTCTAAAACAGTTTGTTCTACATACCTCCAAAGCCGTTATTACAGGTATACAGATGCTTTCTAGAGTTAAAATGTTTTGTTGAGGAGTTTTAATGTATAAATATATATTCTGGTTAAAACTTATATTAATTGTACAAATTTTTAAAAAGCATTTTAGTAATTTAATTTTTTTAAAATTCTGAATTATTTAATATTAAAGTAGGTATTTAACTTTGAAATGGTTAAATTTGGGTCTTCTCATGTAAATAATTATTCTCAATGTGCTCCATAAAATATATCAGTTTTAATTTAATGTTATGCATACTTAAAATTTTGGGTTTTTTCCCCCGAATTACATTTTCTTTTTATTTTAATATTTTATAATTCAGATCTTTTTGTTTTGTTTTTGTTTTAAAGTTTTCCTAAATGAAATTATTACAGCACATATATATAAGCAATAATATTACAGTAAATTACTATAGATAAGTTTATAATAGCAATATTTTTTTGAATTTTCATTATTGAACTTTTTAATGCATTTCTAGAGCTCCGGAAATCATATTGGGTCTTCCATTTCGTGAAGCTATCGACATGTGGTCCTTGGGCTGTGTCATAGCTGAATTATTTCTAGGGTGGCCACTCTATCCTGGTTCTTCAGAATATGACCAGGTTAGTTGACTCTGTATTTCAAGTGAAGTTTCATTGTATTAAGAATTATAATTTAACATTTTTCGTTTTTTAAAAAACAGAATCTAGTTAAATTGAGTTTAAGACTGACATTTTGTATCCTTATTTTTTATGAATTATTTATAATAGCTTTTTTTTTTATCGGAATTCGCACAAACACAAATCTGATTACATTTGTATTTTTTAGTAGAATTCACTGTGCCAAAAAATGAAGTTATTTTAACCATCCTTCCATTAATGATTAATCCATAAATTTCTTAATTTTTCTTGTGTTTAAAGAGTAACTACTAACATAATGCCTGTGTTAAAGAGTTTTTACTATCACAGAGGATGATTTAATTTCTGGGAAAAAGTGACTTAAGTAAATTGTATAGTCAATTTTGAGACTTTTCCCCCCTCTTGGATTTAATTTCAGTATTGCCTTTTTAACAATCAGGACCTATTCTAAGTATAAAATATTTAAAGAATTTAAGTATAAAACATTCTAAATATAATTAATAAATTTAGAAGAGATTATATGAAGAAAACTATTTTTTGTGATTAACTACATTTAAGTATATTTTGTTTTTTAAAAATAACTTCATAATCTCAAAATATGAATCAAGATCATTTAAATGTCATTTTATCCAAATTCTATGCATGCAACACTTACCTGGAAAAGAAAAATTATTAAATTTTGAAGAAAAGGAAATGTGTGTGTGTGCATATAAAAAGTATTTATATTAGTGTGGTTTGAATACCTTTTTAAATTTAAATGCTGTTCATCCATGTTAAAAACTTTATTTAATGTGTTATTTTTTGAAAATTTAATAAATTTAAAGAAAATACCAAAAAATGATGTTCTGTATTTAGACTTAATCATATATTACTGTAGCTCATATTTTATTCTTTGGTTTATTTTTTTAAAAAAGTGGACAAGGAAAAACAAAATATTCATTGCATGTACATGGTTTTATAGAAGTGATTCATTTTTTAGATAGAAATACAAGGCAGGGCAGTTAAATTAAGAGTTTCTAAGAAACTAATATGGTGGGAATGTATATGACGAGAGAAAATAAACTGCGATGTTCACTTGGAAGTTTAATAATGGTCAGCAGTATTGTACTGATGTTTTATCAGGTTAACTGCTGCGTTATGTATTTAGAAAATGATTAGTGTGTGCCCTGTGGGAATTCTGCCTGTATTTTCATCTTCAACCTTTTGCTCATGTTCTAAGTAGGCGGCCATTTCTGTGTCTGGGCTGGTTAGCCCTTCAAATAACAGTGTAAAGAAGTAATACTGCAAGAACTGTTTGGACTTCTGTATAATGTGGAGGCTGTATGAATAACAGTTTCTAGAAGAAAATCAGTGAAAAGCCATCTTCTCCTAGAGTTGTATTCTAAAAGTGAAACTTTCTGTTTCGTACTTACACATTTTATCTTTTTGCTCTGGAAGTTGTTGTAACAAATGCAAAAATAAATTTTGTACATTTTTTCATTACTAAAAAAAGTTTGGTTTTAATGTGTCTTGCATTGTACTTTTTGGTGTTAAAAATTTTTTTGATTTCAAATGTGAAATATTATTATTGTTGTATTATTTTTATAGATAAGATACATCAGCCAAACACAAGGCTTACCAGCTGAACATATGCTGAATAATGCCACCAAGACCAACAGATTTTTTTATCGGGAATCTGACACAAATTACCCATTCTGGAGACTAAAAGTAAGTATTTAATTCACAATCTTAATGACACAATAAAATTTATTACAATGGATAATGAATTTTGGTGACACTGATTGTTTTTTTCAAAAAGTGTAGAATTTTTCTTGTGTAAAATTTCTTGTGTAGAATTCTTTGTGTAGAATTTTTTAGCATCCTTTTTTCTTTATGTCCAGTTTAACTCTGCTGGTAATGTAAAATTTTATTAAGAATCAAGGTGTACATAAATTATACATGTTATTTAATCTATCTCTTTCCCTCAACGTTTGTACAAATTTGTGGATAAAGCAGCATATGCCTCTTACACATATCAATTACTTGCCTGTGTACATGTTGATGAATTAATTTGTACTGAGCACTGAAAATTTTATATGCCTTCCCTAATTATTTATATTTTAATATGGGTTATAAATTCTAGTTGTGACACATTAATTTTTACTTTAATTCATAATTTTTAAACTTGTATAAAATCTTCTAATCATACATATTTTATGTACTGTAAACTCTCATTAATCCAGGGCTGTGGTAGAATTGTTTGTTACAAACTTGTTGTTATTGTCAGTTTTCAAATCTTTTATTCAAATTCTGGAGCCACACTAAATATTTGCCATGTAGAGTGATTGTACATTTAATCTGTTGAGGTTCAAAATCTTTATGTTAACATGATGCAGAGAATGAGGTCAAGCTCAGGTGTCATCCTTGTTATTTGATTGAGTTTCAAAACTGTAAGATCCATCGTAATAGCCCTAATTTACCTTCAAAGTATTATAAAGTAGTAAGGTTAATAAAAAATAAAATCAAACCTCATTGATCTGGGCACCTGTTTATAAGAAACATAAAATCATCATTTTTTTCAATCTAATAAGTATTATAAGTAATCATTTTAGTAATGTATTGCTTTGAGTTTTTTTCTTTTTAACTATTATTTACTATTTTGTTTTGTCTTTCTTCAAAATACATATTCTGTTTGCTGCACAGGATATTTAGTTATGTATCTCTGTTTATTGTTTTGATTGTAACCCTATATATATGCAAATTCCTGGTATTATTTTGTATTATCTGAAAATTCTTTGTTATGAAATATTTTTTATATATTTAATTAAAATTTTGCTGTTAATCTTTAATTGTCTGTTAAAGATAACATTTATTTCATATTTTGTTTTAGACTCCTGAAGAGCACGAGGCTGAAACTAATGTTAAATCAAAAGAAGCTAGGAAATACATCTTTAATTGCTTGGATGACATGGCCCAGGTAAAAACAGAAAAAGTGTTTTTTTTTTTTAAATATGGGAATTTGAATGAGGCAACCTCTTTCCTTGACACATACACAATTTGCTAGTTAATGTCTCTTTCTAAAGTTTCTCAGGTCAACTAATATTTAATCAGTAACCCATATTTTTAATTCTTGTAATTTTTTTGATTGCTTTACTATTTGTGTTTGGATATGAAGTGATAAATTATCAGTTCTAGTTATCTATTTTATAAATTGTAAGATTGTTATTTACTCTATAATTTAAAAATGTATAAAAGTTTGTTTAATTTCTCTGCAAGTACATATTTTTGCTTTAATTTTATTTTGTTTAAAGATCCTGTTTAAAATGTTATTTCTCAAATTAGGTTTCATTCTACACAAGTGTTAAATTATAATTTTTTGTAAATTGTTTTCAGTACTTCAAAATATTTTGAAGAAAATTTATACATTAGTTTTTTAAATTCTGTAGGTGAATGTGCCAAATGATCTTGATGGCGGTGAGCTTGCTGCTGAGAAAATTGATCGTAGAGAATTCATTGACCTCTTAAAAAGAATGTTGACATTGGATCAAGATAGGAGAATAACTCCTTCAGAAGCACTGAACCATAACTTTGCTAATATGAGTCATCTTTTGGATTATGGACATTGCGAAAAGTAAGTTTAAAGATGTTTTTATGAGAGTAATTTTGAATGTGTTAATTTATGACTCCCCATGTTGTATTGTACAGTAAAAATAGCATCTCACATCCTGCATATAGTATACTATGAACCTAATTCAATGTCTAGGGTTGAATTTTTAAATTATCAACATTTTTCAAATAACTTGATCTAGGTAACATCTTTTTGCACCAATGATTGATCACACATGACAGGCAATACTCATCACATACAAGATACCAATAGGAGAAAAGCAACAGCAGACACCTCTAAATAATATCATTGTCTTCATTGCACTTTAGAAAGTTAACACCATATATTAAACATTCAATAAAATAAAGTTTATTAAAAATTATAAAATTGGTTTTACATGTATTTCTATTCCTGTTACGAATACGAGTCAATTTGACCCAGGGAGAAAGATAAAATGTCCCTTTTTACCTTGGTGATTCAAAAAATAGATGAATATTTTTGAGGAATACACAGCATTTGACCAATCAGAATTAAAAACCATGGAAGATATAGAAAATGAAATTGACCAATAGAGAGTAGAAATGTTAAAATTGTATTACCATTAAGTGGGTAAATAAAAAGAATTAAGTATTGTATGTTGTGTGTGGAGGGTTCAGGATCAAAATGAATTAAAGAAAATCTCTCAAGAGAACTAATTAGAAATTAGTTAGATGTATGTGGGATTTTACTAATATTTTTGTTTTGAATTTTTGTTAATAATTTGCTATTATTTTTAGTGTGAAAGAAGCAGTACGTCTAAATGAAGCTTGCAAAAGACACAAACGTAACTGTGATCTGAACAGCAACCAAATTCCTATTGTTGCTGGATTTGCACCTTCCAATAATGGAGTGGCATTGCTTCAGAGTCAGGTAAATTGAAAAGAATTTTGTTTTGATTTATGATTACTATATTCATAAAGTGTTAGGTTTAATTTTCATTTTAAAATAGATGGCTGTGGTAGACCTGAATTTGTAACCCTTGTTGTGTTGAGTTGCAAGTTTTAAGTCGACATGCCCCTGAAGACCTATTGTGTAGCAGAGATGATATACTTTAAATCTGTCTTGTCCTCACTTTGTTCCTGATGTTAGGAAAGTGGGATGCCAAGTCAGGTGACTCGACTTTCTATCACTTGACCAAAGTTCAAAATTACAAGATTCATCACCAGTAGACCCAAGTACAACATTAATAATAAATCAAATCAATGTAAAATCGTTGGTTACTGTAGTTATAACTTCCTTGAAGCACATTTTTGGTTACTTTTATATTAATGGCTTTATTATTCTCAAAAAGGATTCTTTTAGTATAAAAGTAGTAATTTTTTAATAAAAGATTTTTCATATTGTCTATTTAACTCTTCTCTTATCTGATTTAACTCTTCTCTCTAATTATCTGATTTAACTCTTCTCTCTAATTATCTGATTTAACTCTTCTGTAAGGTTCCATCTAAAGGGGTAATTATTGGTATATCAATAATATCCAACTCATTGATTGTATTTCTGGGTTTTCCTTCTTAAAAAAAAAAAATCAAGCCTGTTGTGTGTTGTAAATTTTTTATATTTTAGGTTATTGGCATTGGTATCTTTATAGTTAAGAATTCTTCTTTTCTTAATAATTACTGTGAGAAATCTTTCACAGTAATAATTTGCAGTTCCTTCAGTCCTAAAATATTAAAAAAAAAAAAACTTTATACCTACTTCAGAGTGCTTCAAAGTTAAAAGTTTTAAAAAGAAATAAATTTCCTATATGAATTCAGTCTTTATTTAAAAAATTTCCTAATATGTCAGAAAAAACAAAACATTTACTGTTTGAGACAAATCTTTTTTGAATTGTGATTAATGAGGTAGAAGTTAAATGGTGAAGCAATTCAATTTGAATAACATTGATAGCTATGGGAATAAAAAAATTATAGAAAGTGGCCTTTTCCTTTGGTTTATATATGAATGAAGAAAAAAAAATCTTCACTTGTGATGGTGAAAGGAGAAATTATTCTTTTAGATGGAAATAGTCCCATCAATTGTTTTGCTGTAATATGTTTGTTTTTATACACACACACATGATACAATTATGAATTGTGTAGCTGACTAAATTCTTGACAGCAACAGACTAAAAATTTTTTTCTTAGTATAAAATAACACAAAACTACAATATCTTTCATTAAGTTTCTGGAGAAAAGGAGAAGAAATAGGAATTGGTTTTGATACTTCAAAAAAATTGTGTGTAGTATAGTTTTTTAAATTTACTGTTTCTTAACCCTTTGCAATTCAGAAACAAGTGGTTCTTGGTGCATTTTTACTAAAAAAAATATTTTGCTTGAGACCAAAATTTTAGTATCGATAAGAAATGAATTCATCAGGGAGAAGGGCAATAATCTCCCCCCTTCCATTGCAATATATCCAGACATTACAGTATTCTGGGTGTAAATATCTTGAAAAATTCTAGCTCTAATTCTATTCTGAGCTTCCTTCTTGCAAGTGGCAATATAATTTTTTTTTTATTTATTGTAATTATTTTTATTAAATATAATATATATTTATTTATAAATTATATATTCATCAATTTTTCAAAATGAAATAATTGAAATAATTTTTTATAATTTTATTTGGGAGGCCTTAAAAAGTTTGGATTCAACACATATGCCAAAAATTAATTTTGGTATTGGCCACTAACTTGTTTAATTGAACAAATGAATTGTCGTTTTATTATATTGTAATGAACTTTTGCGTAGAACTATTAAACTTTTCTTTTTTTTTTTTTTTGTTTTTTTTTTTTATAGAAGTGTTTTTTAAAAAAAATTACAATCTATTAAAACCTATTTGTGTATATGTATTTCAGATAGTTTTAATGTACAAAATTTTTTTTCAAACAAATTTCAGTAAATCTTTAAAATTATTTTTTTAGAGAATCAACATACCTCAACATCAAACTTCAGCTAGAGCAAATGGAGCTCCTGTAGTAAACAATAGTATTTATGGTTCTTCGCAATCTCGTGCTGCTGATCCTTTCCAGCATATAGGTCCATCTCTTTGCGTATCATCTATACTTTGCCCACCTTATCAGAGTAAGATATTTATTCATGTACATTTTTATTAAATTAGTATGTTTTAAAAACACTTTCTGAATTTTATAACCTCTAAAAATGCAACAAATATTTATTTTTAAGCTACAATTATTTTATATAGTAACTATTTCATTAATAATTCCATAGTGATTATTTTTTTATTGAAAATTATTGAAATTTTTAATTAATTTCACTGAAAAAATTTCTTGTACTTGTTCTTTGTTCAGAATAATTCCTTATTCTTTATTCCTGATTTTTTAAAAATCATTCTCTGAAACAAATGATTCATGCTTCAATGTAAAAGCAGTGCATCATTTATTATAAAATATTTTCTTCCATTCACTTATTAATACTATGAATTTTAAAAATTAGTTATTTTGATTTTCGGTAAATGTTTCAATATAGTAGTAAGATTATATGGATTTTTTTTTTGAAATTGACATTTACTAGATGCTCTTTGAATGCAGTAGTTGTATTCTTTCACTTAATGATTAAAGCATTACAACTTGCTTGTATATAACTATTTCATGAATTTAAAAATTTCAATATTTTCAATGGATGACAATGCAATAATTTTTAATTTAATATTTAATTGAAAAGGATAGGATGAGTAATTGAGACTGTCTCAAAAGTATCACATAGATTTGAATTAATCAAAAATATCATTTATAAAGATTTCTCTGAAATTCTATAGAAAGATATGCCTTTTTTTAAATAAAACATTTATTTTTGTTTTGAATACCTAGAAATTAATTAAATGGCTATTCTCCAAGTTCATTTCAATAATTGTGCACATTTTTAGTTTTAGATTAACTTTTGCTTTAATGGTTTCTTAACATTTTATTTAAAGGATTATTGATTTATTGAGATTTTTTTCATTCGTAAAAGATAAAATTAAATTACTAAGGATAAGGTGGTGGTGGTGGGGGGGGCATCTCTAAAGTCTTGTTGTAATTATAATTTTTTTTAAACCTTTTGTTATCAAAGGTTTGAATTCTCCTGCCAAGCATGTTGTTCCTGTTGTTGCTGCCCAAGCTGCTCAACCACCTGCTCTTCAAATTCCACAGTCATTGCTGACTCAAGTGAGTTATTTTTTAAGATCTATATAAAATAAGTTTTTTAAATTTCTGAGAAAATTTAAGATGAAAAGTTTCTAAAATTCATTTCTGGTTGGATACAAACTTGAATTCCTTTTCTCTCTATGATAGGTTGGTGCTCAGCAATATGTACCTGTATCCGTGGTCGAGCAAAATGGTCGTCAAATGTTATTTACTGTAAGTATCTGCTTAATATATGTATTTCAGTTAATTGGAGTAGTTGTTCTATGTGAGTGGTCATGATCACAAGCTCATGGCTTGTGATGTGTCAATTGAGCTGTATGTTAGATTCTAGATTCCACTAAAGACCCTTATACATTCATTAAATCTTTCAGAACACATATTTACATTTGCATGGTGTTGAATTTGAGAAGTTGAATGTTGTTAAGTGCATTTCTTGTCTTTTGACTGTAGATCAGAATTACAAATTCCATAGCTACAAGCTGTCATGTTGCTTCTAATTGCAGTGTTAATATATAATCAGTATAAGTAATTTGAATGGATAAGTTCTTAAACTAGCTTGACCCAATTAAGTGACCATCCCAATAAGGAGAATTTTGATCAAAGGCCTGTACCTAGCAAAATAATGAAGATCAAGGTAGCAACTGTTTTGTAAAAATAGAATGATTTGTGTGTGTTAATCTGAACTGCTGCATTAAAATGTAATTTTGTATCGAAGGGAAAACGATTTTGCATATATAAATTAATTCAATAGTAATATTTAAAATAGTAAAGGATTAAAAACAATAATTATTAATAGTAGTGGATTAAAGTATGGATTTATCAATGATAAATCCATGGTAACAATATTTATTTGCTTTGAAATATTTTTTGATTGGCTCAACTTCACAAATACACAATGTTTTTATCAATAATGAAACCTTTTTCACCAATAATAAGTGTTTTAAGCTTTGAATATTTGAATATAAGAAAGCATTTGGGAAATTATTTTGATGCTAATTTTTAATGTTAAAGATATCATAAATGAATAATATATTTTAAGATTTCACATGAATAATTTGGTGAACATTATTTTATATGAATATAAAAGTCTATTGATGCTTAAAAAATATCTATTGATATTTAAATAGAAGAAATTGAGCAAGGTACAAATTATCTATGATATGTAATAATTTCATTAAAAAAAATGGCATTTCAACAAGGAAAATGATGAATTTGATTTATATTGCACTGAGTTAGACCCCACCCCTTCTTTCACGGTTATATATCATTGAAACTATAAAATAATTATTTAAAATTTTGATCAATTAAAATCTGATGTTCTCATTTTTTTTAGTTTGTTTGCCAAAAAAGGTTTTTGATTATAAATTGAGCAGAATTTATGAGAAAAGCTTAATAATTATGAATTCTCTAGTAATATACAGAGTATTTTACAAATTAATTCGAAAAAGGTCCTGCTAATCTGAACTTGGAAAAGTTGGGAAATAATTCATCTATTTCATTTTTGTGTATGTATATGTGTGTTTCAGTAGTCATTCCCAAGCAATAAATTAAATGTCATGGAGTCCGATTTTCTCAAAAGTTTAAATAGATTTTTAACTCCTTGATGCTCAACGAAAATGGAATTCGATATGCACTTTCCCTGAAAGTGTGGATTTCTTGTACTGTTGAAAAGAGGGAGGGGGGGGGGCTTGAGGGCACATTCATAACAAAACAGAATAGAAGTCAGTCTATATCAGTGGTCTTCAAGCTGTGTTCCACGGAACCCTGGGGTTTCACATACCCAAGGTTCTACAAGTCACAATAAAAAAATAAACTTATAAATATGTATGCAAAATTATTTCTTTGAAGTTTGTATAATTACAAGTACCTAAAACTCATCCTATTCATTAAAACTAAAAATTTTATTTATATATAATAAACTTTATTTTTCAAAACTTTTTAAACTTTTGTTTTAATATAATAAAAGAATATTAAAATGTTTTATCTTTACATATATGCTTCCCACTAGATTGTGAATATTCTATTGTTTACTATCTTGTGTTCCATGAGAATTTTAAACTCATTAATTAACACAGTGTCTTGCATAACTAAATAACTTTCTATTGGAAAAAGCATCATTTTGTAATTTGTTTGAGTGAAATGTTTCTCAGCATGAATGGCTACAAAAACAAAGTTTAAAAACAAACAAAAGGCAGAATATGAAATGTGACTGCTGATAGATTCAGTAGATATTCAATGGGCTATTTGTGTGAAAAAATGCAAACACATATCCCAATTACAAAATATAATGTAGGCTAGGTGACACTTGGATCACGAATTGATATTATTAATGAGTTAATTATATGAAAAAATTATAATTTTTAATAATAAATGCAATACCTCGTTTAATTGCCTTTACATAAAGTACTTATAACATGTTGATCTACTTTAAATATTATTTTGAGATACATTCTTCTAAGTATGTGTGTGTGGAATGGGGTTCCACAAAAACACACTTTCTAGTTCTAGGGGTTTTACGAAAACGCCTTCAATTTCTAGGAGTTCCGTGAGTTGAAAAAGTTTGAAGTATGACCTGTACATGAAGTATGAAACCCTGGTCTATATGAAATGTCACCCGTGAATGTCATTTTATGTTAAGAGGCTAAAAGCTTTAGTTGAAAAGTTAAATTTTTTAAATCATTCAGTAGTTTTAAATAGTTTTTTACTTCTAAAAAAAACTTTTTAATATAACTTTTTTATGTATCGTTAAAGGTCTAGATCTTTTTCCTGTAAAAACTTTATTTGTAGCAGTTCTGTACATTTTCTTTCTCCCTGTGTATAATATATATGGAAATCTGTTGATTTCTATTTTAATTGTAATTTCTTATTGGTAACACATTTTTTTTATTTTCCATTTTTAAATATCAAATGCCAAAATTTTTCCGAACTGAAACTTATTTTGTCATAATAAAGGATTCTTGTTTATAAAAAAAAATGGTTCTCATAGATTGTGGGAATAAATCGGATACCTTTTATCTGTTAAAATTTTTCTCTTTGATGAAAACTCGCGAATTTTTTTTTCTTTTTTAAAAGCTATGCATTTATATTTAATACATCATTTTGAATGTTTTAGCAAACTAGTACCGATAGCATTTTATTTTAATAAAATTATTTATCTCTAATGGATAATTTACTATTAAATTCTTACATTCTTATCCATACAAATTTCTTACAAATAATTTTTTTAAAATAATCTCACACAATTAATCACATTTCTTCTACTTTAGAATACTTTACAACCTGAGTGGCCTGGTAATAGACAGATGTTTGTACCATCTTGGCAACCAAGACCATTCCAGCAACCAGTCATTCCCGAAACTGAAACCTGGGGACGCCCTCTTGTTCTTGAACGAGCAACTTTACTTCCAGAACAACCTTCCCTTATACCTGTGGTTAGTGTGTTTTGTGTAATCTAATTTTTATATAAAATTAAAAAAATTTGGCCAAATATTTTTCTGATGTGTTATCTACATTTTAATTTTTTTTTTCTCGATTGAGGTAATGTGCATGCTTTATCATCTTTCAAGAAATATCCAACATTATTCTTGCATGATCTACATAACAAATACTAGTTATAACATTCTATATTTAAGTATTGCGAAGCTAATTATTTTACAACTATTTTTGAAACACTAAAAAAAGGCTAAAAAAATTATTCTGATTCTCTAATTTTTTTTCTTCCAAATGTGTGAGTTTCAATATTTGTTGAAATTTAAATGTCTTGTATTTAGTTTTGATATCTTTATTTTAGGAGGTACATGACACCGCAGTATACAACCATTTAAGGGAAAGCAATCAATTGAATTCATTACTTCCGCCTCAAGGGACTGGTTCCACTGCCAACTTGTCTCAACCTTGGACAATTATGCCTGCACCTGCTCCCTTTGCAGCAGCAGCAACAGCATCCAACCAGCAGCATCGACACATACAACAAGCCTCTTCTCATCGTGCATTGAGTAAAAGTTCTAGTACTCACAGTACTCCTACGAAAAGACCAGCAAAAGCAATGTAAGTATACAAAAAGTTAAAAATACGTTGAGTGTTTTTTTTTTTTTAATGAAATTGTATCAATCAAATTCTGATAAAATCTACTTATAAATTATCCCCAAACCCACAAAATAAACCTAGAATTTTTTTAAATCTGTTATTTTAAATAAAACACATAACCTTGTATTCTAAGTACTCTGGATTTTATACTTAATACTCCCCCCCTCCCTTGACCATTTGTACATCATCAAACCAATGCCCTTTTATGCCTTTCTTTATGTGTAAAAACAAGGAGAAATTGTACTGAACTGGGTCAGATTGAGTAAGATGCATAGGGTAAGGGACTCATATTGTTTTAGGTTAAGAACTAACACACTGTGAGTTAGAACTTTTTCACATGGCAGAAAAACCAATTCTGTGTCTGCCATAAATCTGATCTTTTTGGATGCATTCTGTTATTTGATCTTCTTGGAACCTCTAAATAGAAAACTTGATTAATAGTCTAGCCTGATGAAACAAAACTGTAAATACACTTATCACCTGATTAAAAACAAATTAATGTAGTCTTAATGTTTAACTTCTCTTAACTAGCTGTTTTTTTAGCAATGTAAAAATGACATCTTTCGTTGGTTTGATTGTTTGGTTTCAGGGCCATATCCATTGCGCACACCAATTCATTTCTGGTATTGATCTAGAAAAAAGATTTAGTCAATTTGAGGTTCTGTTTAATCACTGCATGACTTGACTTTATTTTTACCAATCATTCAAAATTTGAGGCACAAATTTGGCAGTGAGTTTTCTCATTTCTAATCTTCTGTTAAAATTTACTGAATTGAACTCTTAAGACAATTTAGTTGACTCCATCCTATGTTTAATGGTCCTTCGGCAGTCTTCAAGCTCAGGTTTGGGATTTTTCCTGGTCATTTTCATCTGTTTGGGTTGTAGATGGGCATCCAGATAAGATTTGACACATTGCCATTTTTTAAATAAGAGAACCTCTCACACATTTGAGTTTCTCTTTAAACATCTTTAATAAAGCTATTTTCAGCATCACAACAATTTTGGTAGCACATTTCATGAGCAAGAAGCTAAATTTAACTTTGTTCACTGAAAGCTGCCATATTGTAGGAGAAAAAGGAGTGCAAAATAGTGATAATGAAAACTTGCTGTGGGCGCACAAATCCTTTTTAAACAATGCCATTGAGAGGTATTATTGAACTCCCAAGTCGTTGCACAGTATATCCCTAGTGGGAGAAGATTTTAATATTACTGTTGTTCTGCCCAGAATAGCTCTGTTCTTGGAACTTTTGGGAACCTCTTGTTATTGTAAAGTTATTTTTTGAATGAATTCTGCAATGGATTTATATACCTGTTAAACGTAATTAATACCTTATTCTGTCTTTTTTTCTTTTTTTAAATCGGTAAGTTTTTGTGTTAAAATAAAAGATTGTCTAAATGTGTCTCTATTTGAGAAATGATTGTAATTGTGAAAGAGTAATCTTATTTAACATAATAAAATTAATAATAATAATTTTTAAAAAAGCATGGAATCATTACTGCACCATTTAAAGTTAATGTACTTTAAAAAGCAGTTTTGGTTTTTGTGTGCTTTAATTTATACATTGATGTCAAATATGAATTTTCTTGTCTCAATTGAAATTTTCTGCTTTTTAAAGTAAAAAAAAAAAAATAATAATTCTAAACATTTTTTTAGGTCATACTTTGTATTTTTAATTCTTTGCCAACAATTATTTAAAATGTTTCAGTGTTTTTTATAAGCAAAAAATATGCTTATTGTCCATAAGCTGCAAATGAGGGGGGGATTTTTAAGAGGAAAAGATTTTAATTACAAAAAGTTTAAGAAGGAATTGTTAATACTTTTAGATTTTAAACTGAATCTTGAATTTTTAGAAATTTAAGAATAAATTATTAAGAATCACTGATATTTATTTTTAATTATTCATACTCAATAAATAAATATATTTTTTTACCTTCAATAGCAGAGAAAGAGAACCAGAGCATCATTACTCACCAGCTAGAAAACGATTGAAAGAAAGTAACGGTGTGAGATTCCATGTTCCAATGAGTACCCTTAGTGGATACATAAGTAACCCAGTTGTGCAAGCAAAACCTTTGCCAAATCAGACAGTCCACTGGACTTCTCATAATTCTAAGAATTTACTAAAGAATGGGTAAATAATTTCTGGTCCTAGTAACATTCTTTTCTGTTTTTGTATTGTCTAAAAGATTTTATAAAGAACTATTTTCTCATTTTAATTTTATTGTGCCAAGTTTTGGGCATTGCTTAAGCCATAATTGATTCATTTGAAACATAGTGTTGCTTCCTCAAATTCCAGTAATGTATAAATGGGTAATTCTGTATTATAGTCTTAATCTAGTTAATTAGGTAATTATTTTTCTCTTCAATTTAAATTGATTTAAAAAAAATTCTTATCTCTATTTCTTGTACACATTTGCTAAATAACTCAAATGTATTTAACACAAATTTCAAGTATGAAATTGTAGTATTAATCAGCTAATGTAATGGTTTTAAAAATTTAGAAATTGATATAAATGGGCATGATAAAATGAAATTTCCGGTGAATTATACATTTTAAATTTTCAAAGACTTATATGCTTTAAGATTATATAGTTATATGAATTTATTTTTCTTTTATCAATAGTCTGGTTCTCGTAATTACCTCAGCTTTATTTTGGCCATTAACAACTTCTAACAGATCTAATGTTAAATCAAAAATATTCTTGCTATACAATTAAAGCTGATATACTTTATATGTGTGATGAGACCTTAGACTTTGTTTATGTCTCATGACCTAATTCAGGCGTCTCCCTCTTGACTGTGATTAAAAATTAAAAACCTTTCCTATACAATCTATTGGAACAGTCTTCAAATAATAATTTTGATACTAATATGGATGCTGTTTGTATTTTTATAATGTATTGAAAATGAAATAATATTGATATTCTTAAGAAATCCGTATGTTTTGTCTCATAGTTTTTGTTTTATACGAAATTTACAAAATGTTCTTGATAAAGGAAATAGTGAATTGCAACATACTGAAACCATTTCAGCTTTATTTTGACCTTTACAAGTCACTTATCTTGAATCCAGATATACTAACTCTTTTTTTTTTATTCTTTGGTTACTGTTTATAGATAACTATAACTTTTAATATTGTATATTTTCTTAAACCTGTTATAGTTAATTATGTGGTTCAACTTTGATTGTTTCTTTTTTTTTATTTAAGTTGAAACAGACTCAAAGCAAAAGAAAACACAGTATTTTTCCTTTTTTTTAGTTATACAAAAGATAGCTGTTATATTTTGCATATATTACAAAATAATTCATGTAATCAACCCAAAATGAATCTCAGAGCATCCACAATCCTTATCAAGAACCGTTAGGGAAAATATTCAAATTAAAAACTTAGAAAGGGAGGGAGGGGGATGTAAAAAAATAAACCACAAATTTTTTTTTCTTTTCATAATTATAATGGAAATTTTTTTAAAATTTAGAGCCTAGTAGCAGTCAGGATATACAGTGACTTTTTGTTTTGTGTTCTGAGAGTTTATCCAATGATGTAAGGAAACTTATAAAATGATAAGAAAAAAGCATTTAGATTTAGCTAAGAAACCTTTTAAAACTTTCAGTTCAGTGACTATTGGAGTTCAATGAGGTTGTTACAATTTCAATGAGGATAAAAGTATTAAATTAATTATAGAAACTTGAGTAATTCTTTGTGATATTAATATAAAACTATAATAATGTTTTTACATTTAAACTACTTTTATAGATTTTGTCATGGTTAAATAAGCATTTAGGATTTTGTTTTAAGTAAAGATACAGTTCACACAATGCAATTTATTCTATGAAGTTCTCAACTTATTATTTTATAGATGTATTTTACTTTAACAGTAAATGTTAGTATTTTGTTATGTTTGAAAGGTTATCAATTACATATTGCTGTTTTGTGTCACAATTTAATTAAATTTAAAATTGCTCAGTAATTTTTTTTAAAAAATTTTTTTATAAAGGGATTTAAATCATTGTGTTAATTGTTTCCAGCTCCAGAATATCTAATATTTGTGACAGAGATGTTGTCCCTGAACCACCTATAATAATTTGTGACACACCAAGTCCAGCAGTTAGTGTAATAACTATCAGCTCTGATTCTGAAGATGAAGTAGACCCAGTTGTGATGTAAGTTTTTTTAAAAAAGTGTTTCGAATTTTGTTACATTTTTTGGGTAATTAAATATATATTCTTTTATTGTTTAAATATATATTGTTTTATAAGTGTTTTATTGAATTCTGTTTTTAATGTAATTATTTTCTCTGTTGTAGAACACCTGAAAAGAAAAGTGCTAAAGTGGCTACAAATCAAAATATAATTAATGTAGCAACAACTTGTGACAGTGTTATACCCCTTACACCAGACAATCATGGTTAGTAGAAGAATATATTCCACCACCCCTTCCTTCCTTTTGATTTATTGTGAATACTGTTGAATTATTTCTTGAAACACGATGAAACTTCCAGAATTAATACATATTTTCATTTATTGCAGGTTATTGTAACGTCAAATATTATCCAGAACATCATGTTAACACACAGTTAAATTCAAATTTTAAAGGTCAGCCAAAAAGCAACCAAGTGTGTGTTACTGTTTTTGATTCCGATTCTGATGACCAAAACAGTCCAGTAAAAAATCATTTGGCTGTTGCAACAAAAGTGATTAAACCAGAACCACAGAAAGAAAACTCAAAGTAATTTATGATTGATGTATACTTAATAAATTTGTTCTTACCTGTGTATATGGGATATATTTTAATATCCAGTTTCTTGAGGGTTTTTTTCTGAAATATATTTGTTTGATTCTTTATATTTTTTAAATTTTCTTTCTTATTGAGGATTAATTTATCCTAAAATTTTAAATTTTGTGTTGATTAATTTTCTTAATTAGCTTAATTTTCTAAATCTATGATTCTGATCCTTCATTTAATAGACCATGTAACATCCTCCTCTAATTTTAAAACCCATATTCTTTTATTTTAATCTCATTTTTATTTACTCCTGACTTTCTCTAATTTCCACCTCCCTTATTACCGAGCAACTCATCCCTCCAATCGGAGGCAAGAAGCTCTGCCAATAGGTAAAGAACCTCCCATCCTGAAAAATTCATTTCTAACTTTGATCTTACGCCAACTCTCATGACACGCCCCTAACGAAATGCAGCTACCCGATTGGTTGAGACTTCTGTTCTCCTAAGTAGTATAAAAGCAGGCCGTTTTCAGGCGGTCAGTCAGAGTTGAAAGTTGACAAGCAAGGTGCTGGGTTCTCCCGGATGCCGAGCAAGTCAACCCGACATTCATAGATAAGTTGGCTGTTCGCTAGCCTCTGGTCTGGGCGGCAGCACTGGCCAACACAGCTCCACTTCACATCAACAACACAGACAGCTTAAGGTCCAGCAATTTAATTTTAATTTAATGGTCACAATCATTTCTTTAAATGTTTATTTTTAATTTTTATTAATTATCTTCAATTCTCTTGTATTTTTAATTATTTTATTAAACTACCCCTCAATCATGGCAAACCATCCTCTAATGCTCAACAATAACCTTTAAGATAGGGGATTAAGACCTCATTAGAGTTCATGTGCCCCAATAACCATTCAACCAGCCTAATTTTCTTGCAATTTGTCATTGTTAGAATGACTAAGTATTTAAATGTGTACCAAGTTAGATTTTTTTTTCATTATTCAATAGTTTTTTGTTCATGTTTTATTTTATTGAGAAATGCATTTAATGTAAAATGTTTGAAATGTTCTGAAAATTACATTTTCTTTTTACTTTATTTACTTATTTTATAAATTCATAAGTTAATATTAGTTTTAAAATTTTGAACATTAACTAAAAGAATAACAATATTACATACAGTTTTTTCATAAGAATTTCATTGTTTCATTTGTGGATTTGGCTAGAGAATTTAAAGATTATATCATTGCTAAATACTTTTTCACTTGGAATGCAAATACTTTATAGTGTTGGTATGATTGTCTTGCATTGATTCTTCTATTTGCAACTAGAAAATTTCCAAATTTACATTGTGTACATATTGCACAAAATGTATATATATAAAGAGAAAGGGGGAATAAGTAAAAGATATACATAAAGATGTTTTTCACTCTCTCTGCTTGTATATATGTATTTAGGATGATGCTAAAATATTGTTAAATTTGTCTTGTAAGCTAATTAAACTTTTCTTTTTCCTTTTAAACTATTCCAGCATGTCTTTAGAACAGACATGGATGAATTAGAGTAAGAGTTGTAAGATTATTTTTTTTTCCCTTGCTTCATGTTTTCTCAATTAAATGTAATGATTTTTTAGAAGTCATTTTAACTTATTGGTTAATCATAAGTTTTAATTTAATTTTGAAAAAGTGAAACATATGTAATGGGTAGCAAATTTTTTTAGTATGTTAGCTTGGTTTATGTTTGTTTTACAAAATAAAAAAGTATTTTTTATCTTAACATTTTTTGAAAAAAATAATAATAAATGCTTATTACGATTTTATAGAGCTAGTGTGTGCCAGAAGAAAAGGATATTATCTCAGGCTAATCTATATCATCAAAATTGTCAACTAAGCAATGGATCAGTGGTTCACACAAAGCAAGAGATAATTACAGAAGATGACTTGAATATTTCTCACGCATCTTTGGCTTCCACTCAATCCCAAGCTTCCTCAGTATCTGTAACGATTCCAACCCTTCTATCAGGTCGTTATTCAGGAAATTATTCGAAGCATAATGATCTCTGTTTAATGGCCCATTTCTGTGGGCGTGAACAGGTAAGTTAATACTCTTATTTTTTTGTTTTAAATTATATTTTTAGAAACAAGTATGAGATTTCCTGCTCCTGCTATTTCATATTTCTATAAGCTTTGTTCAGTTACTGAACTAAATTCATTTTGAATACTATTAAGAATTATGAGAAATAATGTTACTGCTTATTTTATGCCCATCAATTAACACAAACCTTCTTTGTTTCTGTATGTTGAAAATATTCAAATTATAACTTAGTTGCAAGAAAATCAGTTTCAGATACTTGGTAGTTGCTGTTATTCTTTTTAGTACACAAATGTTGAGTCCAAAATGCTATATTTTTATAAATTAATAAAATATTGCTTGTTTAGTTGCATCTTATTTCTTATTTTGTTAGTGTTTCAGTGAGACCTTTTCATTAGAATTATGATCCTGAGAAAATGAATTTACTTAATAATTTACCTATTTCAATTAACGAGAATCGTACCTATTGCTAACATCTCATTTTTATGTGAAAAATATCGGAATTATTAATTTGAAAAAAGAAGAAAGTGTTAGCAATTTTTAAATCATATATATTTTACTCTTTTATTAATCATCTTGAATTATCTGTGAAAATTTCTGGTGAATATTTTAAATAAATTAAATAAGGTATATAGTTCAAAGTTAGAAAGGGAAAGTGATGTTTTTCATATGTTTTAATTATGTAGAGAATTGATTCTATCATTATTTTTAAAAGTTATATGGTACTGGAAGCACAGTAATCTGGTTGGCAGAGTTATTGATTTGTAACCAAAGGGCTGTAGGTGTTGAAGTCTCTTCTCTTCAAAGACCTTTTCATACTATGTTAAACCTAATAAGGTTCCAAAATCACTCACTGGTTTTGATGTTGAAATTTAAAGAGGAAAGCTTACATGTTTTTCTTATCTCTTGAAATGGTTTGATATGATGAGGTCAATTGCTGTGGCATGTTGTTTCTTTGGTGCAATATTAACAAACAAACAATTGATTATCATCATGGATAAATTCCTAATATGTTATATTTCTGTTAAATGTTTCATGGTTAAGACGAAGAATAATTTTAATTATTCCAGTTATTTGAATAAATTCAACAGGGAAACAAAAAGATGTAAAGTATGGAATTAATTATTAATAATCAAATCTTAAAGTAGAAAAGGAGGCAGATTGACCCATTTTTGGATTGTTTGTAATATAATCATAATAAAATTGGTTCTTCTTGCTCCTAAATAAATCTGTTCTTTTAATGTTTATAAAATGTTTTGTTGATATTTTTTTATCAGACCCTTATTATTTTGGTATTTATTTCTTAATTTTAGAAATCAAGTATTATTATTGAAAATGGTGACCAAATATCTAATAGTGATGATTTGGTGAGGCAGTTACCTACAACACTTCAAGCCTCTCCTGTATCCCATATCAGTCAACCTCTGTATTTGACTACTAGTCAAGCTGATATATACAGGTATTAATTTTTCTATGTTTAATATTTATTTTTAGAATATCTGTTTTACTTTCAAAATATGTTTATTTTTTAGAATATCTGTTTTACTTTCAAAATATGTTTATAATGCTTAGATATTTGATACAAAAGTAAGCAGTAGAAAATTTGTACCAGCTGTGTGTTAAGTTCATATTTTTTTTAATGGAGTTTTTACAGCAAAAAAATACAATTATTTTTCCTTGAGGGAATTTCCGATTTTCTGTGGGACAATTTGTATTTACTTGGGCTTAGTTTTACTATATTGCTCATAGAATGTATTTAAAAAAATCATTACATTATTATGGAATGCAAATTTTACTTTTAAAATAATGTAATTTTGGATGTCATATACTGAATGAAAGAGTTATTCATTATATATTCCTTTGAGTTATTTGGTAGCTTCAAATTTCTCGTTTTGTTATTTAATACACTCAAGTTCCAAGAAAATGACATAATGATTTTTTTTTTCTTTTTGGTAAAATACATAGCAAATCATATATATATGATAAGGCACAAGCAACAGAGAATGGAACAGAAAGGAAAGAGCAGAAAACTCCCAAAATTATATAATTTATTGAAATTGTGACCAGAAATAGTTAGGAGTTATTTTAAAACAAATGAAAAATGTAGTTTATAAATTGTAATCATTTGTCTGATCATTACACTGTGTCAAGAACAGGAAAAGCAAGAATTAAATATTGCTGAAAGTAATCAAGAAAAAGCCTACTTATATTTTGTTTTGAATATCATTAGAATTAATAATCAAATTTGAAGCAGAAACTATTTAGATCATTCTTTATATAATTCTGGTAAATTTTTTTGATTTAAAAGTTATACTCACACCATAATTTAGTTGTATTCAAGTCACTATCATGAATACCATTTTTATCTTACCTCATTATGATAACTTTTTTTAAAGATTTTTATTTTCAATAAATTTTCTTTTCAGTTATATAATCTACAGTCTATATCATTTTATTTTTCAATTTCAATGCTTTAAGAGTAAAAAAATCCTTGTTTCTTACAAATAATTGGTTTTCTTTTCCTCTAT
The DNA here is from genome assembly GCA_019973955.1 of Trichonephila inaurata madagascariensis. Taxonomy (NCBI): domain Eukaryota; kingdom Metazoa; phylum Arthropoda; class Arachnida; order Araneae; family Nephilidae; genus Trichonephila; species Trichonephila inaurata. Next base: position 139,733 of record BMAV01016672.1, on the reverse strand, counting down.
TGTATAGGGACTTTTGTAGATCTACAGTTTCATCAAATCTTTCACAACCAACATATATATCAACCCAGTCAGAAAAGTATATCCTGACTGCAGCCGAGCACTCTGCATCTAATTCCTTTGCAGCAGCACAATTACCAGTACCTCCTCCTGCACACCACCACACTAGCCGTACTACCATCACTTCTTCGATACCATACTCGGGTACCAGCAGTCATCCTTTACCGGCACACATGCAGCCTGCCACTGTTGGAGCTTCATCAACCCTGGTTCCTACATCTGCTCTCCCACTAGTTTCCTTTCCAACAACCTTGCCTCAGGCTCCTGGATCTGCCTTGTGTGCTTACACCATGAATGGTGGAAGCCCAACAAAACCCCAATTCCATATTTATTGCTGAACATCATTTTGACCCATTCAATATGCTTCATGGATAGAATGTTCAACAACCCATCTTGCAATCTGGGAGTCTTTGAATGGGGGAAAATGAGCAAAATTCAGCTTAGGAGATTGAACTGTTACTTTTTTATAGTTATATTTGTAAAATTGCTTTTGAATATTTGTCTGTGGTATATTTTAGAATTGCAAGACCTAAAAAAATGACAAATTATATTGTCACTTGACACAAAAGCAGATAGATTGGAAAGTTTGTATCTGCTTATATCTTGACAACAGTTTTTTCTTTGTACATTGAACTGTTTTGACGCAGCTTTAGATTGGTTGCAAAGGTAAAAGCTAGTCTTAACTCTCAGGAAGGCCTTGTAATGTTATTTAATTTTTTTATAAGATACTTGGCCTTTGAAAAACAAACTCACTATGCATGTATTCAAGAAGGCATTGGAATATAAAAATATCTTTTTTAGATTGCAGTGTCTTTGCCTCTCTTGATGTAATAAGGTTTTTTTAAAAATCATTCTGATATGAGAAGAAAACCTGAATGTTATTTTTATGTATTTAAAGGAATTGGGGAAACATCTGTTAGTTACAACAGTTGTTACTTTTTTTTAGTAGACATGATGTTATAAAAATGTCTGTGCATAATCAGTGTGTAAAAAAAAAAAATGTACAAATGAGAAAAAAATTCAATAAGGATATATTTAGAAAGGTAAAACAAATGTTTTATTCTACCTGAATTGTTCAAAATATTTAAGAACATTGTTCTTGCTTGATGTAAACGAACTCAATAGTCTATTCTTAATTAAGTAGATCTCTTTTTAAATAATTTGATCTTGAATACATTCTCATAATGGAAGTATAAAAGGGCATATTCCTGCTATTTTTAACGATTTTAAATGCTTTTCTCTTGAATGAAAAAGTGTAGTACAATATGTAAATATTAATGACTTTTTGTCAATTTATTTGAAAATGTTATATTCTAAGAAAGATGTATTTTTTTAAATGAAGTAACTATTCCTGAGAAATTTAATGATAAATTCCATTGTTTATAGTTACTTCAGACTATTAATTTTTGTTTTAATTTATCGCTTAAATTGAATCATACTGTGTAAATTTTAAAAATGGTTAAGTATTATCATTTTCTCATTTAAGTACTATTATGCCCTTTTAAGCATGTTCCAATTTAAATTTCATTTAATATTTAAAACTGATAGAACTAGAACAAGCAATAAAAATAAACAGCATTTTGATGCCAGATATTTTTTTTTCTTGTAAAATTTTTTTGTTTTCTGAAGTCTTTAATGATTTCCTCAATTGCCTTCAATAAATAACATAAGTAGGGAAATATAATCTTAATTTTATTCAAAAAATTCTTGGATATATCCAATGTCAATATATTTATATTTTTGTTATACATTATGAGCAGAATGTTTTCTTAAGCTTTGTAAGTTGTGTAAGTATTTAAACTTCCAATAGTTAAAAAGTGCCCTAAATGTATTTGTTTGGAGAACACTGCTGTGCATTTTTTCCTTGAGCATGTTTGCAAGTTCATTTTTTTCCATAGAAAGTTTTCTTTCTTGGTTACATAATACAGTTTGTAATTTGAATAGAATGACATCGTTTTCTGTCATTGAAATGCAATTGATTTTTTTTTAAAATTTAGAGAGGAATAAAAGCAGTTAAAGTTTAATATTTTAATTCTTTTTTTTTTTCCCTTTCTTTAGCAATAAATGAAAATGAAGTTTTTAGACACTCAGATAAACAGTATGAGCTCAAGCAAAAAATGAAAAGTTTTAGTGAATTATGTACTGTTCTCCTTCATCCATGATAACTATGCAAAATATTTTGATATGCAATGTACAGTAGTTTTCAATTGTTATTGAATCAGTAAAGTTTCGCCTGCCAGTTTTATGAACATTCAGGGCAATAATAAGCTGTTTGTTAATAGACTGAAACTAAACTATGCAATTCTCTTAAGAACAGTTCAAACAAATTTTGAATGTTCTTGGCTCTATGCAATAAAATGCCTTATATTGTATGCTTTTAAAAAGTTGTGAAGTAATGTTTGCAAGTCTAAAAAATCAAAATGATTATTAATTTTCAAATAATATTCAGGTAAATAATTACTTATTTAAAATTGAAAAATTTGAAGGAAAACACATTGGTATAGATGTGTAACTTGGGCAAAGTTTGCTTTTTATGTATTTTTGGTTTCATTTGATTTGAATACAGGAGAGTAAATTTAAGGAGGGAGGGGAAATTTTTCAACAATTGTACAGTAGTCCGAGGGGGAGATTCAAATAGCCACCCATCATCGGTTTGTCTTACTGAAGTTTATACTTTGGTTCTCCAAGCTATTGCATTGCAATAGCTTGGAACTGACAGTGTGCCTCTGTCTGTTCAGCTGATAGTTGTATTGTGAATAGTATTCAATTTCCCTTTTTGATTTGAAGGAATCAATATATCTAACAATCATAATATTTCATAAAAAAACTTTATGGGACAAAATAATTTTTATATTTTCTCATTTGTTCATTTCAGCTCTATATTCAATATAGATCGAAATTTTATGATTGTCTTAACACAAGATAAAGATTATTTGTAAGGGATCTATTAACATACTTTTTGTATAAGGATAAGAATGTTTTTTTCCCCTTTCATGTTTTGATTTTTTTTAAAGATTTTAAAATCTGAAAATAATTATTGAATTGTGTATATGTAAAACTACATATTTTAAAAAGCTTTTGATTTTTAAAGTTCTTTTACTTGAAATAGTAAATAAAATATTGATAATTATTAGAAATGTAGAACATCGTGAACTTTGGATTACAAAAATAATGGTTAGCATCAAAATTTATTTTTCTCCAAAATTTTTTAAAAAATATTTTTTAATGACTTGCAAACATTAAAGTTCCTGTCATTTCATATTATGCAAATTTAATTCTAAACGCCTTTTTGAACGTTTTTCTTTCAAATTTAGTTTTATTATCTAGAAATGTAGATATGCAAACATGTATTGTTATGTAGTTGGATTTGTCTTAAAGATGCACTTGTATTAAAAAGTGCATTGTTAATATGCTGTAATTTTGTCACCAATTATTTGTTTTTGTCTTTAATTTATATACTCCTGTATTTGCCTGGCTAGGAATAGGTAGCATAAATATTGTATAGCTAGGCAATTATTGTGAGATTTTTTTTGTTACTACAGTTTTTTAGAAAAATGTGTTGCATTTCATGTTATATTTAAGTAAAAGTTAGTAGTAGCGACTTCTTGGTTTTGTAAATTTTAAAAATATTATGGCTTTCAATACATGTAATCTTATGCTAGTCTTACAGTTTATTATTACATTACCTCTTATTTGCTTAGTGTTTCTATTGTATTTATGTAAACAATTATCTTTTTATTTATTAAGGTTCATTTATTCCTAAATATCTGAACATGAAAATTGTTACATTGGTCTTCAACCATACACTTAGTTTTATTTCAAAATTACTTATTTGTTCAGTTAATAAATCATGTAGTGAAACACAAATAAAACAGTAGGATGCACTTTTAAAATTTCTTTTTTTTAGGTGTCTTCTATTATATGTAAATTTTTTAAAATTAATTTGTTTTATTGCCCCTAATATTTTTTCATTTGTAAAAAATATCTAAAATGCCTTTTTTAAAAGTATTTGTATGCTTTTTTAAAATATTGACGAAATAGAAAATAAGTTTTTAAAGTTTATGTAGAAATTGGTTGCAAATACTGAATAGTTGTATCCTTGAAATGTCAAGCAGTCAAATTAACTGGAGGAATATAAGTAACTTTTTGAAATATTAAGTATGGTGTATAATTTCGGTAAAATTTATATTACCAACTGTTTTATTAATTCAGCTGTTAATGAAATACTTTGAATTAAAATCTAAGGTTTTGTCTATATTGATAATAACAGAATAAATTTTTTTAGCTATTTCTTTAATTAAAGTTAATTCTAGAACTTAAAAGGGAGGGCAGGAGGAAGGTATCTACTAAAGTTAAAAACAAAGTTTATTTTGTAAATAGGAACAATTTTGCCTGATGGGTGAACAAATTTCAAACTTTTTAATCAAACCAAAAATGATATCAGTTCAAATTGGAAAAAAAGATAACATTAAGAAATTCCATTGTGGTTTTTGTTATTATTTTTATTGAATTAATTATGTAAATTACTTTTATAAAGCGTTAGTTCTATTTTATGTTTTTTAAATTCTATTGTGGTTGAAGGCCTAATGTTTATGTTGTGACAATGTATTTAGAATTTTCACGTATTATATGAAAATTTTATGTATCTTTTTGTAGAATTATTCCAGCATCTCTACATATTTGTATGTAATGCTATTTATACCTCTTATTCCATAGTACAAATACTTATTAATCTATTTTGTAAAGTTTCCAACAAAATAAGAATGTAAATTTATTTTTTTGCAGTACTTAAAATGTGTTATACCAATTTATGTCAATCAATTCTTGGCATAATTATTACAATAACACTCATAAGAACTATTACCATTTTGGTAGATTAAAATATTTAGATATCTAATAAAAACTTAACTTTATTTTTGGAAAATGAAATCCTCCTGATTTATGTCAATTAGAAGGATACAGACAGCTATGAATATTTTTGCAAATGGAAGTTTTTGTAGACAATTTTTTTAAAGAAAAATAGTGCTGCAATTAATATGAAATGTCATTCTATTGTATGTAAAGAATTTTTTAGTGTTTTAACTTATTTGCAATTTTTGTGTGCCAAAAAATTTTGACTTGGAGAAGTTGTGAAAATTAAATGCATTTTATCCCATATAAAAAAAAGTTGTCCATTTTTATTTATGATTGAAAGTACAAGCATTTGCAATGCATGTTCAGCATTTTTTTGCATGTACTTTTAACAAGTTTTCTTCAAATTTTGTGCCTATTTTAAATTAATCAATGTAAACTTATTTCATATTTTAAATTTTATACCCTCCAATCAGTTGTATTATAGTATGAATTTATTTGTATCATAAATCTTATTTTTGTGTATGTAATAAATTAAAGGAAAAAAATGGATAAAATTGAACTGTTGCTTTGCATCTAATTGTACCTTTTGGGAATTTTCATACTCTTATAAATATATTAAGTGGTGATGGAGTGTAAAAACATAGGGTGTCTGATGTATTTTCTCATGCCTTTTTCTCTAACACATGAGTTGCAATTGTAAGCTCCAAATGTTTTGCACTTTTTATAGATAATAGTGATATGCCAGTGATAGAGAAACAGATTAAAATGTATACCTAATCCTATATTGTTTTTGATTAGTGTAAATTTTGTAAAGCAACATGAAAAAATAGACGATTTTGTTAAATAAATTTTAAAAATAAAGTTGAGTTGTTTTCATTTCCTTTAATATCTATTTATGTATCTTTGCTTAACAGCCTAATAATCAGCAGATTAAAGTTCTTATTTCACTAATGATCATACAGAATAATGCTTACTACACAATGATTTAAATCGTTAGATAATGTAGTGAATGAATTAGGAAAGTATCAGAGTATGTATCTTAATAATCACCAAAAGTATTAGTCAAATTTTTAGAATGTACCAAAATGAAACTAAATTTTTTTTCTACTTAAAAAGGAAATTTCCTATGACAGCAAAAATCTCTATTGCATTTTCTGGTAACGTAGAACATGGCTTAAAATATCTCAAACTAGCTGGTATACCCGTTCTTCGCACAGGTGAACTGAAAAATTAAACAATACAGATTGAAGGATAAAGAAGTTTTTAATAAGTTAATTTTACATGAATTGTGAATTATGAAAAAAGCTTTTTTTTTTTATCTCAGCTGAACAAAGGGGGAAAAACACTTTTGTTAAATTTTAAGTCTGTAGATCTAATAACTGATAAAAAGGACTATTTTATTTGTAACTCTCTTGAGGGTCGATTTTTGAAAATACCTTCCTAAGCTGATCTCTGCTGAGCAAAAGTAACACATTGCTACAATTTTTGTGTAATGAACGCTTAAAATAGTGTAAATAATTTATATTTGAAATTGTAATACATTGACATTACTTTGTTAAAATTGTAATATTCGCAACCAACGCAGTTTCTTAAATTATAATGGCGATTCAATGAAAAACAGCGAAATGTTAGTGATAGAGTAATGTTGGCAAATGTCTAGCTACTTTCATAGCTCGAGCTTTATTAGAGCTTTGAATGACCCGCCGAGTAGGGGAGTGATGCACGTTAACTACCGCATTATGATTTACTGCATTTTTTTTTATCATGCAATACTTTTTTTTGGATCACTACATTGAAAATTAAGGGATATACAAAAACAAAATACTCAACTTTGGGAAATTTAATCCATTAGAGCTAATTAAAGATATTCTCTTCTGTAAAATTAATTATATACACCGTTCACTTAAAATAAATAGTCAAATTGTTTTCTAAGGTCTTCATTAACATACAAAAACATAAGACATTTAAATTTTGACATTAACTATTTTTTCGGGACAAAAATGATAATCTTTGCAATCTGCTGAAAACGCAATTTCTGCTACAAAACATTCGCCTTCCCCGCTAAAATACTCATCATATAACCCTTCTGTCATATATCTTGAAGAGTGGATTTCAAAGAATATTCCTGCTAAGTTGGTGTGGTATTTAAGAGAAGGGGGTGCCATCTCGGGTGTCGTCCACGTCACTTGACCATGGTTTAAAATTACGTGGTCCTTCGTTAAAAGCCCTCGTGTAGCTGAACAGTGCGACGTTAATATTCACTCACTCAGCGCTAAAAATACAGTACAGTAGTTATTTTTATACTTAAAAATGTGCAATATCTGCCTATTCAATTATCGTTATATTTAACTACTAACCACAAACAAATTATGCAAATTTGTCCAAATGATGTGTGAAAGACAAAGTTTATTTACTTTAATATAAGGATCAATTTCTTACTATCAAATGAGCATTAAAAAAAAAAGAAATGAGTCTTACAGTAGTCGCATATGATGTGTAACATCTGACATGTTATCGTGGTAAATACGCATTATTAACTTTTTTCCTGAAAAAAATATGAATCGGATATGATTGGAAATAATTTTCTATCTAATAAAATTATATCTTTAATGAAAATCGTATTTAATTAACAAAAGAAGTAATGTGTGCAATATTTTATCAAAAATAATTATTATTGTTCAATTTGGGGAAAGCGGAGACAATAGACTTATAACTAAAATATGACACATATACTTGTGATTTCAAAGTATTTAAAAACCGTAGAAAAACAGCGTCAATAACAGTACCACTGTTAGCAGTCGAAGCATTTTGATTTGTGTTCATTTCGAGCTTGAGTTCATCATTCATAAAAGCTATGAGCGGCTCAACTTTTGGCAAACTGAAGTTAAAGTTAAAATCACCACTCAAAATCAGGGGATGCGAGAGACAGGGCCGGACCGTGACCTTTAGGGGCCCTGGGCTAACAATATCTGGGGGCCCCCTAAATGATTAATTTTTTTGCCATTTTCCTAAAAAAAAATTTGTGCGGGAAAATTTAAAATATACGAAACTTAAGGGTTTTTTTCATTTCAAACAATTTAAATACGTTATAAACAATAACATAATTATCAAAAAAAATTTCTACACTTTTGTTCTGCAAATTCTTTTATTTGCTCATCCCATTTTAAGTCTGGTGAGATCAGTATTAATAGAAAGAAGTGATTAGTAATTAAGCCTAGTATTTGTCATTGTTGTCCTATATTTGTTTTATAGGACATTTTAGATAACTCACACTCCGCTTCACAGCTAGTAATAGCGTTAGAAAAAATCTTTAAAATGGTGTGCAAATTTGGAATAACGTCAACAAGTTTCTTTTCAAAAATTAAATTGAACATATTACTGTAAGTATAGGACTTTAACTCAGTTTGTTTTTGATAAGCTTTGAATTTAACACCTTCATTTACTAAATGTTGATCTACGTCATCTGAACAGTCACCAATAATAGCGCGTAAACCCACCCCAGGTCGACATTCTCTTTACTTTGATCTTACAAATCCATCTCAAAAATTTAAATTTCTTACTATATTCTGCGTATACTTCTATTTAAATCAAGGGAATTAACATATCTAACGCTGAGACATAGCCATCCTGCGATGGCTATGTCTTGCGGGATCCGCGTAAGCTAGAGGTGTGGGATTATCTAAAAGAGATGAGACATTTTGTGATTCTTAACACAACTTTTAGTAAGAATAACTTAAATTACTTAATTCTAAATAACAACTTTCTTTAAGTGAGAATAAGTCACCAATTAAACTGAATATGCAAGTCAGATCGCACGACTAGATCACTTATCTTAATTATATTTAATTAACTGCCTAATCTAACTTCCTATACAAAATATTACCTTTTATAGAGTCACCCTCCTTCCTTGATTGAAGCCACTCCTATTATGTTATTTGTAGGCAAGAATACTCAGGCCTTATTAATCCTTCTTATTATTAATCTTATTAATGACGATGAGCGTATCCTTCTTCTTGGGTTGTAGGTCGTCTAACACTTGTTCTGAACAATTCCACACTAAGTTATCTCAAGGCTTGCCGTCCTATCTCACCAAACCCTCTATCCTTTTAAAGTATATCCCATTTGCATATTCGTCCTGTTTCTCTTCTTGGTATTGGGTTGGAAAAGTTTTGCCATTAATCGTGGCCGTCAAAGAACTTAGGAGTTATGTTAGAAGAAGAACGCGAGAGACGTCACAACGCAACACAATAAGCGTGTATCTTAAATTTTTCTGCCCCAAACACAGCTTTTTTGTAGATTTATCTGCAAATTTTGAAATAATCCATATATAGAGCGTTGACATCGCTATATTCTGTTTTTACACTAGGACTTAATTTTTCGGCTCCGTCTTGATACTTAATTTTTTTTATCTGACTTCTGTCTTACATTGCTGGTAAACTTTTTAATGACATAATTCCCGCCATGGATGTCCAAACTAGGAATATGTAATTTTTTGTTAACTGAATTAAATCCTTTTAAAATTTCTTCCCAAAATATAATTAAAATAGCAGTTTCGAGTTTTCTTAATTTAGTAAATAAATTTACTGCCTCTTTTCGAAAATCAATTTTCTCATTTTTATTGTCATTAATGTCTTAAGATATGATGTCTTATGATATTACCATAATTATCTTTTAAAGCTTCAACAGCATCGTAGGACAAGACCACTGGTCTGACTTAAACTTTTTAAGGTAAATATTTCACGATTTAGAAGCTCCCACCTATGGGTCGAGCAGAAAAGAAAACATACTTGTTGCACTAAACCATTGATGGCGAACCTATGACCCGTGGGTCAGTGTCTGATCCACGCAAGCTTTTTAACTGACCCACGATCGCTAGGCAACTACTTGTTTGCTTACGCGGGTTTATTTAAATTTTCTAATTTGTGTGAACTATTTATATTCCATTTGAATTTTTTCAAGCCCATTGACACAAAAGCAATTTAAATGCTGTCTATTACCTTCAGTGTGATCATTACAGTTCCAAACACTGGCGTAGCTAGTCCTGAGTGGACCCCGAATCCAAATTCTTTGGAGTCCCTTTTTGGTGGGCTCTCAGTATTTTACGATCTCTTCTTACACATTTTAGGGCCCCTGAAGCTTGAGGGCCCCGTATCATTGATACGGCGGTAGCTACACCTCTGGTTCCAATGCTACGCAAACGACAGCAAATGTATATGAAAGTATGTAGTATTCGAAATAAAGCAAAAGTGTTTACAAAATATCAAATAAAGTGTATAAGTTTGCTCACATTTTGTTAGTTGAAAAACAATCGAAAACCAAAGCAAAAAACCATATTTAAAGCACTTTCTTCGGATAAAATGTCTAATCAATTATGTTTGTAGAAAGAGACTTCCACAGCGTCCTTTTTTACCCATTATAAGCCAATTTAAAATTGAAAGATGTTTAGTTTTAAAAATACTCAGTAAAAATTTTTAAACCTAACTCTGGTGCAAATGGGCATTAGTGACCCATGCGCTAGTATTAAAAAAATATGAACAAAATCTGACCCACGTCTCAAAAAGGTTCGCCATCCCTACAACAAACCAAAGAAGTTCACGATTTCAGCTGCAACCTTAACTGATTATGCACCAACCAGATTAAGAGAATGTGCAGCACACGGCACATAATTAGTGAATTTATTTTTTCTTTTAGAAGAGCTTGCACACCATTATATTGACCGAACAAATTGGAAAAGTTGTCAAATGTGTCTGTCCCCTACAATTATCCAATAGCTATCCACATTTGTTTCTAAAAATTCTTGTAGAGAATTAAACAAGTATAAGCCAGTGTGACTACTTATCTTTCTCTCTCTCATACACTTTTCCCTGAAAACATTATCTTAGTATAATAGCAAGTTGGTCATTGTGAGACAATCTGGTGTTAAATCTATCACAATTGAATAGTACTTTGAGCCATCGTTATTTATTTGAGCTGTAATTGTTTTAAGGATTTGTGCGCTTGTCCATGATCTAAATTAATAAGTACGGTATTAACGATTTTGGTCGTAATTATCGCTGTTCAATATGTTCACTAATGAATGGATCGCACCCTGCTACAAGTTCCAGGACACCCATAAAATTATCATTATGAGGAGAAGCAAAAACTTCCTCGGTACCTCTAAATGCTAAGCCTCTTATAACTTTACTATTACAATAACACGTTTGAGGACAGTGGTAATATTCTGTATCTTTTCTTAGTTGCTCCTGTAACTATTTATCTAAACCCGACTTTTTTTTTTTTTCGCGTCAACCAAATTAACATTGAATTTTCAGGATTTTCTAAACAACTTGTTACGTGTTTCCAAACAGAAAATCCGGTCGTGTATTGAAAATGTTTTAGGAAAAATTTTTCAGACCAAACAAAAAACACTACCAATATTAGTTGAATACCATAGCCAAGATCTTTTTTGTACTTGGTCATTTTTAAGTTTTTTAATGAAATGATTATTCGAAAATGATCTCTTTTGTTCTTTGTATTCTCTTACCGAAACCTAATATATATTGTTTGGATCTTTATTTTGAAAATAACTTATTTCATGTGAAAGGATATAATCAATAAAATTATTACTTAATGATTTAGGACACGAACCCGCGTCAACGTATTTCTCAAACTCAATCCAACATTTTCTAAACACTCTTTGGTCAGGGATGATGTCCTCTGGCTGGACAATATCTTTTTCAGAAGGCTGCTGGTCATCGAGATTTTGCATCTTTTCATCTTTAATATTTGCTTGTTGTATTTCTCCGTTTTCTTTGGCTAACTTCCTTTCCCTTTCGCTTGTTAATGCATCTGCGTTTGTAATATTCTTGTTACTCTGTTCCATTGTAAAAAAAGAGTTGAAATTTTGACGCATTTAATTTTTTCGTTTTCTCGATTTAACAGTAATTTTCGTTTTTCCGCACCAATTTAATATTTTCTGCCTGACATATTTATATTGTTAACTAAGGAATAGATTTTCCTGACAATAAATGTAAAAGTTTAGGTCATAAAATTACGATAACACAACCGACTGTGCTTAGTAAACTAAAAATATTCTAACAATTTTTTACAAAACAACATAGTATATTTCTGAGATAATTAAAATAAAGTACCTAGTTTATTTAAAAAAATAAAAATATCATTGTCTATACTCACTAAAACCTAAAATGCTGATTAATATTATTTATTGACCTATCAGTTTAAAGGGGCCTTTATGAAAATAAACTTAGAATTATTTGCCCCACTTTAAATAAATATTGTTTTCCGTTTGCATTATTTGCTGTTGCTACCTGTACTTAAAAAAAAACGATTTATTACGAAAATCAAGACCACTTACTTTTATCCATACTATTCGCAGGAAATCTCTATAATCCATATAAAATTATTGTTATTTTTTCCCATCCTATAGAAGTAATTAAGTTATTAACACACATACATATTTATGGGAAATATTGATGTTTTCAATCTTTGAAAATACTTAATCATAACTTCAATATCTTCCTATTTAAATAATTAAGAAATGTGTATTGGTACTTACTTCTTACTTGAATAAACAGGTTCCTAATTATATTTTAATTTCAGGTATTATGAATAGGACACAGCACCAAATCAGTATATTATTGTAACTTAGAATTATTATTGCACAAAAATAAATGGCTACAGAAATAGGGCCACTCGTTTGTATAAATGCTCGATGCTCGTCGGCGCCGATCTATGATAGAGCCTCTGTCTATTAATTATTGATTTCCGCGTATTCGGTTCTAGGGTGGCAGAACAAAAAAATAAAATGCTCTTGCTCTCAAAAATAAAAATAAATTTGATATGGTACTTCAGATATTTTATTTTTAATTAGTATTTTTTACTGGTTTATTTTATTACTATTTTAATTGTAAGCATTTTTTTCTGATTTTTTTTTCAACGGGGTACGGGGCCCCTAGAACCCGGGGGCCCTGGGCTGCAGCCCATTTAGCCCATACGTAGATCCGGCCTTGGCGAGAGATAATTTTTTTAAAAGAGCAGAACCACTTTCGTTATATGGTAAAAGTACAAAATGCAGGAAATCTTTAATTTTTTTTTAACCATTTGATTCGAAGAAATGTGTACGACCACCGAAATCACTGTTTGTCCATTTTCAAATAAGCATTCTGCCGCACTTATGCCCCCCAATATCGTGACTAACGGATTTAGAGTCAAGCGCTCGAGTGCTTGATGACTACTAGAGTTGGACCCCCATGCGAGGGTAGCGAAAAGACACAGACACGCACTCTCATTGGTCAAATCAAGTAGCGTGTGCTTACGTCACATCCTGTTACAAACTTCCATCCCTTTTCACGAAATCACTCCCACAAATATCCAGCAACCAAGAGGAAAGATGTTACATATAAAAAAATAAAAAAAAGACGTGCATAGAAATAAATTATAAATTTTTATTGTATGTATGGTTCACTATTTTGGCGATAATGGCTTACACATGAAAAAAATCAATAGTAGCTATTCAAATAGAGATTTGAAAACAACCTCTCTCTTCAAAACTTAGTTTTATTCTGAAATAAAAAAAAGTAGGGATTACACTGATCACACAGGAATAAATTAGAAGCGAGCGCCTTGCGTAGACAACGCAAAAAGTGTTTTTTCACAAATAAAAGATAGATATATGCTGTCGCGGGCTTTTTTGCAGCGCACGTCAGAATTGCTTGCAGATGGTAGAATCTTTTCCTACTTACTTGACAAATATCGTTATATTTTGGACACTTCACACAATATATAAATTATAGCCTATATGTTATTCTGATGTATAAGCTATATTACTGTATAGTTTCATTAAAATCCATTCAGTTGTTTTTGCGTGAAAGACGACCAAACATCCTTTCGCATTTATAATATTAGTAAAGATGTAAAATTTAATTAGCATTGATACAATCATAAATAATTCTTGTTTTTTTTTAGATATTTAAAGATTGACTTACTTGTACAATAGACTATTACTCTATAAAACTATTGTAGGTTTAAGTAGTTACTTTATTACTAGTCTGAGCTCTTTTAGGAATACTAGAATAATCTGATTCATAAATATTTAGCCACATAAATTCCACTGTTTTCCTTAACTGTTTGAGAACTGGTTTAAACTTTTTCTATATTAGAATATTTGAGGAATTGTTGCTTTTTAGAAAATATTATCAGAATTCTAGATTTTTTACTTGGAAGCTCCAAAATTATATTTTGATGGTCATTTGCTAATTCAGAGGCTTGGAAATCTGTAAGAATTTCAGAGCAAGAGAAATAATGAACATATTTTTTCTTGGTTCATGTTTGTGGACCTCAGCTTCCTCCACATTTGTTTTTCATTATGATAAAAGCTGATATACCTGATCAAAAATATCAAACATCCATTTTTAAGAGTAAACCTAGACTGAACCTTTTAAAGCAGCTGGGTAAATAAATTTTGTGGTTGTAAGATTTTTGAATGATCACTTCATTGCAAATGCCTTTCGTTGAAAAATTAATCTAGGAGTAGAACTTAATATTAGCACAAAATTATTTTGAGAAGTGTCTCTACAAGTTTGATGTATCATGTTCTGATTTTTTATATCACTAAATACTTTCTCGTAACACATTTTAATTTGGACCCAGTGGCAACATTGTGAGATTTTATTTTCAATAGCTTGAAAGCTCCAAGATTTGATTTTTTTAAAGTTATTGAACATTGGTATATTAAATTCCTGATCGTTAGTTTACTATGTTAGTTTCCAATATAAAAATTTTTAAATGCAGTTACAGTTAATATCTTTATTAGGGATTTAGAGCAACAAAGGCTATTATCCCATACAAAACCATCAAGTATCAATAGGTTAGTTAATGTCAAAATATTTCATCTTCTGAATAAAAAACTTCAATGTTGATCTGTTTGGTATAGCTTTCTCCAGTAATTCTTTAAAAGTGATATTACAACGAGGATCAATCTTGAGAAAAACTTTAAGGTGATTTCGAGGGTGAGGATATCTATTGCATCTTAATAAAATATGCTCCAAGTTATTTAAATGATTACAAGAACTACACATGGCATTATCCATTAAATTAAATTTTTGAAGAAGTCCTGAGGTAATGATCATTTTGCTGAAGATTCTAGTGCATAGAATTTCTTCTCTTCTATTATTTGCCCATTTAGAGATAATGCCAATGTTTATAATATTGCTCAAATTTTCAAAATATTTGCTTGAATAAAAATTATTGTTTGTTTTTTACAATATTTCTTGATATATTTTTTTACTTATGTCTTCTGAAGCAATCCAATCAATATAAACGTCAGACTTCGTGACAGATCTTGCGAGATAATCCGCCTGCTCATTTCATAGTATATTAGAGTGTCCCGGAGTCCAAAGTAATATCAATTTATTGGTATAATATGACTGTATGTAAATTTTGCTAGCTAGTCTGTGAATCGCACTATGTGATTTAGTAGCATAATTTTGAAGAGCATGGAGCACAGAGAGACTATCAGATAAGATTAGCAGATTTTTGTTTGGAACAATCAGATCATCTAAAGCTTGGCCAATAGCTAAAGCTTCAGCAGTAAAAATAGAGTTATTGTGATTTATTCTGTAAGCAAATGAGAGATTTTCTGTGATACCAGCTATGGATGTTATTTGATCATTTTTCGATGCATCGGTGGCTATTATAAGGAAGTTCTGAAAATCATGCTTAACTGTTTCTTCAAATAAACCCCTTATAGCTTGAATTGGTAACTTTTTCTCCTGAAATTTGAAGTTATTGGTATACATTTTACATGGGAGAAATGAAAAGAATGGTATTTCGTTGATTGTAATGATTTGATTACTATTAGCATTTAAAGAGTGTAGTATGCTGACAATATTATTTTTATCCTCCTTTATAATTTTTAAATTCAGATCATCAGGATTATTGCTATATAATGGAGAAAAAGTTTGATTGGAGATTTGAGAATGGAAAAATTTATTTGCACAGTCTTCTAATTAAAATAATTAGTTTCCAATATAAAAAATTCTAAATGCAAGATACAGTTGAGATTTTGTTTTGTTACCTAACTGTTCATTAGCATTGCACTTCAAAGCAACACGAGAGTTATTGAAGGACTTCCCAAATTTGAACCTTATTTAAATGACGAGGATGATATCTAAGCTGGCATCCCACCATACACTCCATTTCAAATGAAGATTTTGAGCCCAGACAGAATTAAAGTGCATCAGCCCCTTTACATGACAGATTTTATGAATAGCTTTATATATTTTTAATTCATAGACAAAAAATGTTTGAAATTGAATATTCGATGATCAAATTATCAACACAATTTCATTCATTCATTCATTAAAGCATGATATATTTTCAAGCAATAGATTACTTGCAAATCACTATATCAAATTTCTAAAAAATAATCTTTGTAGAAACTCATAACACAGGGTGTGCAAGTTTCAATCACTAATTAAACTTTAAGCTAAATTATGGCATAGATATTTTGCTCCATAATATCTAAAATTATATAACTTAATTTATTAATCCATACTGAGTTAAATTTTCCATTAGTTCACAACTATCAAATAGGAAACTAAACTTTCATTACAAATCATTTTAATATAAATAAGAGAATTACATTGATTCAGTGACAAAGTAAAATATACTTTTCATTTAAATTATACATACAATTCTTTAATACAAATGCATTCAAGAGAAATAATATACAAATATTAATAAATACCTAAATTTTTACAATTTCAACTTTGGCATTGGCTTATTATTTTAGAAAAAAGCATTTTAAATAAATATGTATTTAACTGTCATAATTCAATACATAGCTACTACATGCTACTCAAACAAAAATTCTTTTCAAAAAAATACTTTCAGTTACCTAGTTCTTACTTTTAAGTATTCAACTTTTAAAAGTAGTAGTAAATTTATTAAAACAAAAAGGCATTACTTGGGAGGAAAGGTATAATTATTTTGATAAAGAAAATTAACTTTTCAATCAAATTGGCATACAATGACTTTCGATAGAAATAAACTACTTCAATAGAAGGGATCTATTTTACTCAAAAAATTTTATCTATAAGAAGAGTTCTGAAATATTATTGCTATAAAATTTAATTTATGTTTGAAATCAGAAGAAATCTCTTTTTAAAGTTCTAAAAACAGAAGAAAAAAGTGATTCACATTACAAAGGTATTCTAAGATCTGCAAACAAAAGTGCAGATTTTTCTTACAGAATAAATAAATACACTAAAAATGATTTTTACACATAAATAAAAAAACATTTCATTAATACATAATACTATTGCTTTTTATTATTTCCCTTATCTGTACTTACACTTTTGATCACTACAGGTTGCAGAGGTGGAGGAAGATTTAAATTTTCTTCCATAAATCCTGTTTCAGGTAATAATGGATCAATGAAATGATTCCCATCAGCTTCTACTGAATCGTAGCTTTCAAAAGGTCCGAATTCCACAGAACTTTCATCATTTTTCATTTCTGGTATCAATTCTGTAGGGTATTGCAGGTTTTGAATATTGACAATATTTTGACTATAACTATTAACAGGTAATGGATGAGAAATTTGATGGACAATGGAATTTTTAACTAATGGTGATGGATTGTTACTTTCATTATTTTGAGAAGGTAACAAAACTTGAAGGTTCGGTAATGATGAAAGAGTACTTAAATTAGCTTGGGCATCCAAAGATTTAGAAGCAGAATTTGCACTGAATGGTATGCCAGACATTTCAGACATATAATTGTCTTTGGTACTTGACTGTGGTGTTTGCTCTGGAGATGTACTCATCAAGCATTCCGTACCTTCCTTATTTAAAAGCTCAGAAGTGCCATTTTTGAAATCTATATCAACGAGTATATCTTCCGTTGGACCCTCTAAAACAACACGATTTCGGAGAACTTCCGGTATGAGGCTCATATCAGTATTTGCAGGAACTGTATATGGAGTTGGATTAATTGTTAGAGGTGATACAGGTTTGCATTTTAGAAGAGTCTCCTACATTAAAAAAGAAAACTTTTGAAAGTTTATCAAGACAAAATCCTCACCTTCATGTTTGTAGATATAGAAAGAATAAATAAATCACCACAGAGCTAAGCAACTGAACAATGACACTAATATAAATATTTAAGCATATTTTATAAGAATTTTACCTTTTTTTCAGGTTGAAAGCTTAAGTATACATATGAAAATTAAACGATCAATTTTTGGGGAGTTCATGAAACAGAATACCCTTTTTCTAAACTTATGTTTTGTACCCCTTTTTAGACCAGTGGTTCTTAAACTTTTCGAGGTGGCTACACCAGTTACGTCCCTGTTTGGAGTTGCAACCCCTAGTTTAAGAAACACTGTTTTAGACCTATGATTAATTCCAAAGAAGAAAATTTAAACTGATGTGGCACGATTGATAAAACAAATTTTTATACGGTACTATTAAAAAAAAATAAAACATCATGAATAAAACCCTAAAAATACAGTGATTAAAAGTCAAAATTTGTTTAATTTTACAACCAAAAAAGCAAAAATATATAAATAGTAGATCTCTCTTATTTGTAAACCTAGAATTAGACCAATACATTAAATGAATATGAAGGGCAATAAAATTTCATGGAGCATAGCACATATTACTTCATAAGATACTAATAAAGAAAATGCATACAGTAACACAAACATGTTTATTGTATTTTTTTTTAAACAAAAAAATTAAAGAATACATGCTTCAGAATATAATTTTAAAAAAGAATATTCTAGAAGCAATTCATAATTAGAATGAATAGTTTAATCAGGTTAAAAAAACTATTAAGTAGACATCCATAATAATTTGACATATCAAAGCTTCAGAAAAAGATATAGTAAATTTCATATATTTTTTTGTTACATTGAGATAGATTCAGTACTAATCTTTCAATATGTCAAAACCTTTTAAACACTAATACAATTTTGTATAAAAACATTTTTTACTTAATTAAAAATTCAGAATTATGCATGTGAGAGTGTTTATTGTATATGCCTGTTTGCTTAACAAATTTTAATGCGTAATTTGTCAAAATTAATTGGTATATATATAGGTCAGTTTTTATTTAAAGATTTTAAATCCTTATGGAATATATGGAAAAGTTTCAGTTTTATCAAAAAAATGTTCAAATGATTTATATTCCTAGTATTATATTGAAATTGTTTAATTATTATCTTTTTAATTACTTATGAATGAAATTCAGAAATTGCTTAATTATTAGCTTTCAGTATCTAACAAAAAAATATTTCATTAAGCAATGTTACACATGCATATATGATGGTCAACATACTTTATGTTGGGACTCAGAGGGTCTACAAGTGATAAAAAAAAATTAATAAATAAGATTGGGAACATTTGATCTAAAGCAGTGCAACGATATATGGCATATGTGCTAGATTTGGCACACTCTCTGTACAATTCTAAATGATACTCTACACCAGTGGTGCGCAAACTTTTTTCGACTGCGACCCCTTTTGTAGATAGAAAATTTTGGGCGACCCCTTGAGATAAATGTTCACAAATGCAATGTAAATAGGCGCATTTCTTTCGTTTTATCGAATAAATAAATAATCATTTCTGACACATATTAATATTATTTATAATTTAAAGAAAATATTTTCTGTATAACATAAGAAAATCTGTAAATTGCCTTTTAATGAGATGTATGTGACTGCAAGTTTCTGATTATCTCATCGATGTTCGGATGTATGTTGCTAATTGCAATTCGCATATCATCTTCAGGGTTCAAACGAGAGCGGTATTTAGTTTTTATTGAAACTAGTTTTCTAAATACAGTTTCACATAAATACGTTGATGCAAATTGTATTAGTAATCTGACGGTATTCTTGCATAGAACGGGATATTGCTTTTCCACGGATAGAGAACATTTTTGGCAAGCCTGTCTTAAATTGATTTCAAAGAGTATAATCACTAATCAAATCTATCAATTGCTCTTTCTCACTAATTTGAAGAGATGAACTGCATATGTCGTAGGAAAATGGATCACGAGTCCAACCAAGATCGTTTTGTGGAAAATCTTCGAATCTTCTCGAAAAATTTTCTTTTAACTTTTCAATGTGATTGGAAATGATGTTTTTAAATGTAAATATATCTATTATTTTCCTTGATAAAATCGTTAAAGCAAGGAAACATGTCGGTGTGGTTTTTATTCAGTTCAGTTTGCCGGAGACTAAGCTTATTTTTAAAAGCTTGAATTTTACTGGCTGAAGTTATGATAGTTGAATTCTCACCCTGCAAGCTCAAATTTAAGTCGTTAAGTTTTTCAAAAATATAAACTAAATAGCTCAGCTTTCCTAACCAAACTTCATTGATATAATAACTTGACAATATATGTTTTTTTTCGCTTAAAAACATGTACACTTCATTTCTCAAATAAAATATCCATCGGAGTATTTTCCCACGTGAGAGCCATCTGTCTTCGGTGTGTAACAGTAATCTCTTATATGTTGAGCCCATGTCATTGCAAAGTATTGAAAAGAGACGGCTGTAAAACTGTTGCATTTAATGTAGTTAATTGAACTAACAGCGTCTTGTAATATGTTGTGCAACTCTTCATCCATATCTTTTGCAACAAGAGCTTGCCGATGAATCATACAGTGATTAAATACCATATGAGGCGCCACTTTCTGGATTAAGCCTCTGAGCCCTTTGTTCGAACCTGTTAATGCTGCAGCACCATCAGTACAAACCGCAACACAGTTTGCCCAGGTAAGGGACTTTGCTTCAAAATATTCATTTATTACTTCGAATATTTTTTTCTCCAGTTATTTTTCCTTCCAAACTTTTGCAACATAAAAACATTTCTGTTACATCTTCATTAAAAAAATAAATCTAACGTAAATAATTAGTTGTGACATAAAGTAATATCGGTAGTCTCGTCCAGTTGTAAAGCAAATACAAATGAATTTTGTATGCGTTTTATGACTTATGACTTGATATTTCGTGAAATTTCGGAAATCCGCCGAGACACGGTATCTCTTGATAATGGTATTGTTTTTAGTTCATTTCCATATTTATCGCCATGCGTAATTGATGTCATCTTAGTTGCTGCAGGCAGGATAAGGGATTCTCCAATTGTATGGGGTTTCATTGTTTTTCCTATTAGATAAGAAATTTCTAAAGAAGCTCGAAATGCTTTCTGGGGTATTGTTGTAAATTTCTTTAGATATGCACTTTGAATTTTCAGATTTTCAGCTCGTCTTTGAAAAAAAAATCGGCATGTTTATTTTGAATTTCTTTATGTTTAGTTTCCAGATGCCTTTTTAATTTAGCTGGTTTCCTGCTCTCATTTGCTAATTTTTCGTTGCAAAGGACACATATCGGGCGTGCTTCATTATCAACAACACAAATTGTAAAACCATACTTAATAAATTTCTCATTGTATTTTCTTATTTTTTTGGATGGGGCATTTAGTTCAGAGAATTTGAGACTCCTCATCAGTATTTGTTCATTTCTTAGCTGAAGATGTACCTTGTGTTCGTATTACCCATTTATCCATTATGAGCATAGGGGTTAAATTTTTTCAACTAAAACAAATAAAAAATAATTATCATTTCTTTTTCGAGAAATTCAATAAAATTAACAGAGATCTTTCTCTAATGATAGCACATACCCGATAACAAAGAACAGCAAAGCCCGATAAAAATATTTAAAAAAATCATAATTACACAACGTGTTACATGATAAAACACGAGGAGAAACTAAAATAATTGCAGGCCAATTGTTACATGTTACAACTATACATGGAAACGCGCAGTAAAACAGCGATAATTTTTGGTCGTTTGGTTGGCCTTGGCTTGGTACGCATGTCTACAAGATGACTCCCACAGCCCTTGATTACCACTCCATCTCGTACGGTGCGCACGTTCGACACAGTATGTATAACATCAATACGTCGGACAAATAGGCACTTTTCAGTAAAACTGGCGCGAAGAGGGCGTCATCTACCGGAGTGAAAAACTCTTGCGTCTCTTCACACTTTACATACATTACGCATTACTATCAAAGAAAGAGCGAACAGCAGGAAATTGCAATTAAACAGTATGTGACGGCTTTTCACTATTTGTATGTACACTGTATGGTATTGCAGCATTCAGGCATAATGCATTTCATAAAAATCAGGTGACCCCCAAAAAACTTCTGGCGACCCCCACAGGGGTCGCGACCCCTAGTTTGCGCACCTCTGCTCTACACCACTCCACAAATTTGTCAATTTTTGAGTAGATGGAAGTTAATTTTTAAACAGAGCTTATTAACTAACATGTTCAGGATTATCAAAAGTAAAATTAACGGAATTATGAAAAAATTTGGAACACAATTCTAATGATAAATTGTTGGATGTCATTGAGGAAGAGATTTAATAATTTGAAGAGAAAATTATTAAATATCTCTGCTTTTTGCTCTATATGTCTATGAGAATGAATCTTTTCTCATATGAAAAATATTTTGAGTCTGCAAAGAAGTTGTTTAACAACTGAACCTTAAAAATGATGTTAAAATGAAAGTCACAAATTATACCCCTAATATTGCACTATGAAGCAGAATGGTAAAGGGATAAGGTTTGCATTGAAATATTTTTTATTTTAACTATATTGAAGGAATATCTATACCTTATGTTGCTTATTTTTGATTTTAATAAATGTGTTAAAAGATACGTAATACCCAATGTATGTACAATTTTAATTTTTCATTTATATTGAAGAAATAGTTATATTATACGTTGTTTATTTTAATAAATATCCTTAAATGATGTAAAATTATTTATAATAAAACTCTAAACCTGTATTCTTGACCTCTATTCCTTAACTCTGCATGCAATGATGTGGTAATTGAATTGTTTCAAATATTTCTTGCAGCATGACACCCTGAATCATATTGATAGATTGGTTTGGCACACAACTACAAGTTTGCCAACCCCTGCTCTAATTCAATGTCTGGTACCGCAGGAAAGACATCCAACACAAACAATCAAAAGAATAAATTCCCTCCTACCACCCATCTTTGAAATATAGAAAAAAAGAAAAACAAACAAACATGCACACACACACAAAACAAAACAAAATTCAGGAAGCTATCACATGTCCTTCAATAAGATCAGAAGGATTTTTTTCAGACACTGCTCCTTCCAATATAGGTTATTGCAGAAGGTTATCATACAGGTCAGAAACAAGAATTGTTCCAATATCGATAAAATAGTTCTTCCAATGATGAAACAGAAATAAGATGCACAAAAAAAGCAAAACTGAATCATATCAAAACAAAAATAAGTCCCAAAGCAATTTTTATCTAACTGATAAAGAACAAAATCTTGTACACAAGTTTAATATACCACATCAAATGCTTTTTATTTATTTTTCATTTTTTTAGTTGGGCATTTCCGAATGCTGCCAAATATTTTAAATGCATACAAATAATTAGTTTTAATACAAACAAATGGCCCACTGACATTCATACCAAAGATAAGTCCTCAGAGTAAAGAAATGGAAGAAAAGGAGGGGGGACCATATCAAGAAGGAAGACTGAAGATAGAGAAGGATCGCTGCAGCATTTTGGGGATGTATCACCTATGTTTGCTAATGTAAACTTCATAGAACATGAGCACAACACTCAAAAGTGATAAAACCTGTATTTACCAGAAGGTAAATGTCTGAGGATATTGAAATCAAAATTCTTTTATCAAAAACAAATTAAAAAAAAAAAAAAAAAAACATAATTGTGTTTATTAGTACAGATTTCTAGAAATAAGAAATATTTTTTTAGAAAACTGCATGTGAAATTTATTTTGCAAACTTAATACAGTTCCAATTACTAATAAAAAATACAAACATATATATATTAATAGAAAGAACTAAGTCATTATATCTAGAACGAGAAATTTTTTTTTACAGTATTACAATTTATAGACACTCAGGCACAATCTTCTGGGTCTAATTATGCAAACATATATTTTGATGAAATCAAAAGTATTAAAAAAAATAATAAAATTGTATACCTAGCAAATATATCTATAGTTCCATAAGAAACTATTGCATGAAAAATTAAATAAGATTACCTGAAACTTAATCATGTCATCACGTAAATTGATTAAGTCATTCATTACTTCATTATTTTTCTCGTGTATTTCATTCAGTGTAATCAGATTCTGTGACATGAGACGCAAACCTTCACATGCAGTAGCATTCTGCTCAGTGTGAAGCAATGGCATCTCTCCAGATAAATAACGCTGAAACTCCTCTTCATTCATATTCAAAGATTCACCAGTCAGAATTTCAATAAATTCAACAGCACAACACTAGAACAAAGAAAATTTAAATTAATACAAGATTTTTTTTTTCAAATTTAAGAAAGCATTTTTGAAATCCATTTTTTATAAGATATGAATCTTTACATTTGCCTTATATTCATTAAGATACTTCAGAAATATTGCATTCATTCAAAACCATTCATCTATCACTTATGGTAACTTACTTTTTTACAAATATAATTTTGAATGATACAACTGAAAAATTTTATCTTAAATTTTTTATTCTTTTTTTTTTTAATTGTATGAATATAGCTCCAAATACTTTCGTTATATGTTTATGTGAATTATGTACAACAATCCTAGCAATTAAATAGATAATAGATTCTGTAAAAATAGCATGTGAATAAAAACCTCAAATTAAATTAAGATCAATCTATATTTGCAAGATATATTTAAGTTCTCACTAGAGAATTAGTCTTAACAAAAGGGCTTTTTAAAAATTTAATGGTTGCAGCAATAAGCAACAAAACTGATTACACATTTCCACAGCTTTTGACAAACTCATGTTTTTACCTACTGTATTGTAGTAAAATCTAAAATTTGGCAGTTCAAATATCTTAAAAATAAAATTTTATTTTTAAATTTGTATTACATTTAATATAAAAAGTTTTTATAATTTAAATTTCTGCAAGAACAATAATTTAAATATGTCTAGTGACAAAAACAATCAAAAAGAGAAGAAAGAAAAATTCATATTTATCTTCAATTGCTATCTATATAAATAGTGCAACACATAATACAAATTAATTAAATGCAATTTTTTAAACTATCAGGAATAATTAATTTTAAACAAAAAACAACTGTTTTTTAGGCACACAATACATTTTAAATAATATTTAATCCATATTTTGAATTTTTTTAAAAGGATTAAACATTATTCAAAATTTTTAAAAAACTAAATGAATAATATATTGCACTTAATCCCTTCATCACATCTGCATGACACTGGCTTGAAACGTTTGAAAGCTTAATTTTCTTGGCAATAGATGGCATTACATGTTCATAAGATTTGAGATACTAGTAGATCTAACCTTCTACTTGAAAATATTACTCATATGCACATGGATTTTGATTTATAAACATTAGGGGAATAGAATGTTTTAGAATCGAATGCTTTGACAGCTTTTGAAATGAACACATTATTTTTGTTTATAGTGAAGATGAGACTTTTATTTTTGCTAGAGCATTTGGTTTGTGGTTGCAGTTAGTTTTTAACGAATAATTTAATCTGGTAGACAAAATTCTTCCTTTTTTTTTTTACTTTTACAAGGTCAAAGCATCAAAAATGTTTAATGGAACTTGGAATAGCAGTGATTCAAAATCAATTCTAAATTAGAATCTGAGAGTAGTGATAGTGATAAATAATATATTCTGATTGTTCTGTTCATTGCGAATTTAATGATAATGATATTTCAGACATTTGTATGCTGATTACATCAACAGAAAATGCCTCTCTATGGTCACCAACAATAGAAAATTTTGTTTTTGTTTGTTCACATTCCCGAAAAAAAAACTACAAAATAGCAAATGCTTTATTACGAATGCAAGAATTGTAATGTTGGACTCAGTGTAGATTCCTGTTTTTTATAACGTTTCATACTAAAAAGAATTTTAAGAAACAAATTTAGTTTTCAAATATATTATGTTAAGTCATTAAATGATAAACAAATACTGACCGTAAAATGTTTAAAAAATAATACTTAAACAGAAAGCGACTGATGTAAAAAAAAGTATGTTAATACTAAATATATTAAGCATATGAAGTTCATATAATACACAGAACAATGTGTTTATATTTGCGTATTTTCATGGATTTAGGCTTAACTACAATAAACCCTCTGGCCTGTGAGTGACACTCGCAAAAGATACCTTCGTTCCTAATGCACGTGTTTGTGTCCTTTGTCCCAAAAGGGTTAAACAAGTAAATAAGATTTAAAAGACTAATAAAAATATATCTTACAAGATTAGTAAAATAATAAGCCCCTTCTCCACTCCTTAATCTTGTTGGAATACTGTAACTTGTAATATATTTTATATTAGACTGTAAAAGAGGGGGATTGGCTTTTAAAACAATGTAAACCATTGCAGGCAAAAATTCATCTGCACTAGCTGCAACTCCTTGGCATAGTTTAATGATGTTAAAGATACTCTCACTACAGTTCACAATACATTTTATTTTTTGTTGTGGTGCTATCCTTGAGTCCATTTGAATTATATCTGAAAAGAAACAAAAAAAAAAAAAACCCTTTTTTTTTCTTTTCTTAAAAGCATATACATACATACAAAAAACTTTTGTTGTGAAACCATTCTATGAAGAGTCACCAAACAGATGACAACAATATTTGACTATCTTAATGATGCAATAATACCAGCTTGTTTGATAAATTTTTCTTTTAAAATTAGGTATTACATGAGAAAAATAAATTTACAAAACTATTTAAAATGTTTAATTTTATAAAATGTGAATTTTCATGTTCTCTACGATTGAGTAAAATACCATATTTCCGAAGAAATCAAATTTTTTGATTATCTTTAATTTATTAACTCCATCTGACTTATTATTACAGGGGAAAAATATTATAATTGATATGATGACTGATCCCAAAATATATTTAAATAAATACACATTTGTAACAATACATACATACATTGATTAATTTTAATTTTGGGAGTACATCCTAAAATATACTAACAATATGGAATATAAAAATCAAGGAATGCAAATAATACAGTGTAAAAGAAGTTTAACAACCAAATATAACTTTTATAAATTCAGTTACAGTAACAAAATAACTTGATAGTTTTAATTGATCACTGCAATTATGATTGAAACTGAAACAAATGTAGACACACAAAAACTTTACCTGCAATAGCTTTGTCAATAAGATCTCTAACATCAGGGCTGCTTTCAGCAATATTTAAACCCAAATGTTGAGGAGTTATGAAATGAAGACTTCTAATACGTTTTTGTAGGGCAAGATCTTTTTCTTCATACTCAGAAGAAATTTGATGGGAAACATGCTTTTGCAAATAACCCATCAGTATTTCTTCAATTTTATCCATTAATTGGTCCACTTGTTCTGAACTCATATCTAATTTTAAAAAATGAGAGAAATAAGATATTTGTACAAATAATTAATTAAATTTCAAGCATATAAACTATAAAATGAATTATAATTAAAAAATATGAACAATCCTTAGATTATGAGTAAGAATGCCATAATTTGTCACATTTGTTAAAATATTTTAAGTAAACAAATGCATTTTTTCTTACTCATCCAAAATCATTGAAATGATTCAAATACAACCATTTTAATTGATTTTAAAAAATGAGATTGTGTTCTACATGAAAAATATTTTAAGCAATTATTTATAATAAAAGTTTAATAATGTAAGTATTAAAATTAAGTGACAAGGAAAAAAATTCTTCAATCCATACCTTGATATGCTGGATGTGTCTTGCATCTATTAAACATGAAATTATAGAAATCTTGCACCACATCAGATTGCTCATCAATTGGTTTATCATAATATTTACTCATGATTTCTAATGTTTTTTGGATCTGCTTAGTTACATCTTTGGCAACAGGTTCTTTTATATCTTTATTTTGAAGTAGATCTTCACTAATGAGAAAAAGATCCTTTGAAGGAGATTGGCTTGAACTCTCTGAAAAGTAAATAAAGCATACAAAGTAACAAATACTTATACAGTCGTTACAACACTGATAAAATAACTTAAGAGAATTTGCATATTTTATCAAATTGCATGAAAAGAACTAAACTGAATCGAAAACTACTACTTCTAGATAAAAATGCAAATCTTGTACGGCAAATACATAAGCCTACACATGTGTGTAGGCGGAGCCAGCAGAAAAAGTCTTTATAAGCACGTTTAAGTTAAGATGTATTTCGTTCACCAGAACACCTCAACCAATTTCTTGGTGTTATTTTGAAGCAATCGGTTCAATTCAAATTGTAACAGTAAAAATGAGTAACCACCAATGTTTAGATGATGGAATAAGGGGGCAAATTGTAGGGAGGCTAAAAGCAGGCGAATGTCAAGTCTAGTTTGTAGAGAGTTAAATTTAACCCCAAGTGTTGTGTGTAACTTACGGAAACAGTTCCAGGATACTGGATCCATTGGGAGAAAGCCCGGGCAAGGTTGTCCAAGAGCCACAACGGCCAGAGAAGATCACCATTTGTCGATTATAGCAAGGCATAACAGAGGGACTACAACTTCTCAGCTCTCTCATTACTTGTATGCAGCCACAGGAACCCGTTTATCAAGGGTGACTGTTTCAAAAAGACTTCCTGAGAGAGGGTTGTTTGCCAGAAGACTTGCTGTTTTTGTCCCGCTCACGTCTACGAACAGGAGAGTCAGTTTAGCCAATGCCATCTTGATTCTATTAGGCAGAGACAGAGATCCCCCCCAAAACAAGTCATGTGACCAAAGAAAGGACAATTTCCCCCAGGTTTGATCATTACTTCACCAGTCTTCCATTAAAGCTTGTGATATAGTGCTTCACATTACCAAGTGTTTTTTATACATGAAATGTAGTGAACATAACATCAGCAATACCATTGGATATAAAGAAAAGTAGGATATTTATATTATTGTATAACTTTATTTTTGAGTCATTATTGAATTTATTTTTAGTTTATAATAAACTGATGAATTTATGCCATCACTAATTATTTGTAAATTAAAATATTTTATTCTTTATGAGAAATTCGTGCATAAATTTATATATTTTTTTAGTTAATCCAATCCTATTATCTTAAAAATGGTAAAAGTTTTATTAATAACATAACCTTAAACTCCCCACATTTTATAGTAATGCCTCGTTATTGTTATGAACCCAACTGTTCATCTAATAAAATACACATCCTTGCATTTTCCCGGCAGTCCATCCTATTTGAATGTGATCACATATTGATTAATATATTTCAAATAATTGCTAAATATTCTTAATACAGTAAATGTTTTTGAAGACATCTGCTTTATTAATCCTGTTCATCGTGTTATGGCTATTCAATCTTAAGAAAAGTATATTGAAATTCGTAATGTAAGAAAAATTTTGCAAGCTGAAAAATAATTTCACGTTAAAAGCGTGATGCCTTTGCACTCGGATAAATATGGTACTATTTCACTGAAAAACTTAATATCAAATGAATCGGAAGAGATATTTAATGTTAAAGTAAATATTAAGGATTTCAACAAAATATTAAACATTTCAAATAAATTAGAGGATATCTCAATAGAAGAGTATAAAGTTTTAATGTTATGGGTTATGCATGCATAATATAAAATTTGGATGCTCCGATTGCAAATGCATAATTGTTTCAGATAGGGAGATCAATTTCAATTCAGAAAATGCAAAACAAAACATTTGAGACTTCTGGATAGAAGAGATTTAAAAATGCCCACGAATATTGTTATGAAAGTCAATTCAAAGCAATATTTCATTTTTAATTTGCTAATATTGAAAACATTCGAATCAAGATTTTTTAAAGTTGATTGCCAATTATCTTGCTTTTATATATTTCACTGTTTTATTTATTTAAAATATTCAATTATAGATTGGTTATTCAATGTGCATGTACTTCCTCTGATACTTCATTTTTTTTATACTATATAGGTTTTATGCACATCTTTAATAGTTCATATAACTGTTACTTAAAGAAAAATTCTATTTATTTACATTATTCATAAAAATAATGTAAAAATTGGTTTCAATAATATCATTACAAATGCAAATGATTCAAAACTTGAAAGTAATCAATACATTGCCACATTTATGATATATTCTATGAAAAGTTTTTTTTTGTTTGATTTATAGGTAAAGTATATATTCTTTTCTAATGTATATATTTTCTAACGTATAATCTAGAATCTATTTTTGCTGTATATTTACTGTGGTATCTAAAACTGTTTGTGTCATTTCTAAATTTGTATATATTTTTACATGCATTTCATTCTATATTTGTACATATTTTTGCATGAATTTTGCATTTGAATATATTTTTGCATACTTTAACCTTTATTACGATTCATGGATTAGAGCAAAATGTTTTTAAAGTAACATGTTTTTTTATACCTCTAATGCTTTACTTTTCATATTTTCTTTGCAAATAAATGTTTCATTTTTTTTATTTTATCTGATTGAAAATATTTTATATTGAGTCAGATTTTACTTAGATTTTTCTTATATTGTTATGAGCCTTTCACAAGTGATATTTTCCCTTTTTCCTGGAAAATATTAGACATCCTTCTAACGCAAATTAATACATTACTTTCATCTGAAAATATTCTAAATGAGAATTATAAAAAATAATCAATATAAATGTGGAAATGTTAGTCTACGACCTGAAAAGAAATAAATGTTGAAAGCTTTATATTCCTGACAGCCACTGTGAGTAGTAAAGCATTCCTCCCTTTCATGACGTCATCAAAACGCTGTGACGATTGGAGTATGGATCAATGGGTGACTGTTCTGTTCAACGATGAGCCTAAATGTCAATTCTCATGATTCATTTGGAGAGAACCAGGGACCTGCTACCTACCCTCCAATATCTCCAAAATCGACAATTATGGTGGAGGAGGTTTAATGGTCTGGACAGGTTTAATGGTCTTTGCGAGGCCACATAAAGCTCTTCTGATCGACGAATTTCTAGAGAGTGAGGATATTCACTATATGGATTGGCTAGCTGAGTCTCCAGACCTCAACCCTATAGAGCAGTGTTCCCCAACCTTTTTATCGCCGCGGACCGGTCAATGTTGGATAATTTTACCGCAGCTTGAATATTTTCAAGAACCCCCTTCAACCCTTTTTGAAGAAAAGTGTCATCATAGGATTTGTATTAATTGAAAAATGATGAGTAATATTATACTTTTTAAATATACTTCCACAAAAGATTAAACAAGTTGCTGAATCCTATTTGTTTTGAACAACCTTCCATTTGTCTTGAAGTAATCTATTTTCATAAGATATTTTTCACTTGGAAGACATTCCTGACACAGGAGACTTAAAAAAGTTTCACACATAAAATCTTTGATACTTCAATGTTACTTATTACCCCTAACCATAGCAATTAAAATTAGGGGAAAAAAATCTTGCAATTTGTATATTGTACAGCAAAATAAATTATTGATAGCTTTCATCTATTGACAGATTTTCCCATGGCATTTTAAATACAAAATAATAATAATTATAATGAATAATTAAATTATTCAATCTTTTAGTGTAATGCGCCAGGACCGAGCTACTTATTAAAGATCAGAGTTCAATAGGTTAAGCATGACAGTCTCAGATTCTTACAGCAATTGCACTAAGAGCAACATCTAGTGGCAAATTGGCACATTTATAGCAGTATATATTACCTTTTACATTATATACCTTGTTTGAGCACAAGATTATGATGATTAAATTGTTACTCAGAAAAATGCTATAATATTTTAGTATAGTTTGTAAACATTTTAGTTAATTTCTGAAAATTGATATCATATTAGATAACAAAAATTCTATTAAAAAAATTGTCAAAATTTATAAATTAACAATTAACTAAAAAGTGAATTTTTTTAACTATTCTCTTCAACTCCACCTTATTTTAAAAAGAAGATATTACCTTTAGTTGTATGTCCCCTTTTAATAATACTTTTAATTGTTTTAGTACGTTTTTCAGATTGCTGCTTTTTCTTTTCCTCAAACTTTGAAAATCCTAAGCTGAGAGAACTATCTTGAACATCACTATAGCTTCTTTGAACCCTGAAATTTCAAATCAGTATAGTTAAAATCATCAAATTAAAACAGGATATTTAGCGTTTTTAAAATTTAATGCATTTTCAAACATAAATTAAAGCAATTCCTTCAGACATGCACAAATTCTAAATAAGTAAAAATATTAAACAGATCATACTTGCTACATTTTTTTTTTATTTAATTGGTAACTATAATTTGATTTATGTACTTAATATTTTAAAAATACTACATATAAAATTTTACAATTTACAAATATTATAACATTTCATACAATTACTGTTGCAGTAAAAATGACAGGAACTTACAATACAATCTATTAAAAAGTTACAATTTTAAAATAAAAACAACCCTATATCAAATGACCACATTTTTAACAAAAAAATTTAGAGTAAAAAAAAAGAGAGAGAGAGAGAGAGAAACATAAGGAGATTTCAATCAAACTTATCACAGCAATTTATACTTATATAAAGAAATAAATGTATGCTCTTCAAAACAAATTATATTATGTATCAACTTAAAACAATTTCCTAACATAAAATTAAAAAGTTAAAGAAAGAAAATTTTCTTCTTTAATGGGAAAAACCTAAAAGTTTTAAATATTTTCAAAAATAGGAGAAAAGTAATAGAAGTCAAAAAAGTTATAAGATCCAAAAAGGTTTTGAAAAGCACTGGCAGAACAACTATGTATCAAGGATTACAAAGTAAAAAGTTATTTTAATTGATTGCAAAAGAAAAAAAAAAGAGTAAGTAGAATTTAAATAAAACTTTATTTGGTTTTATTACATTAAATTAAAGATATCAAGCAAATACAGGTATTTATAAAGTGACTGGTACTTTTTATTAATCATTTGGAAATAAAAATAACATTCAAATTTTATTAAAAAAAACTGTTTTTAATATGAAAATTTACTTTAATATCTATTAATTTTATAATTTAAAAATTTATTTTTTAAGTCCAGCATATATGAAGTAACATATTTTTTAATTAAGTTATAATTTCTATTAGATACAAGTATAACAACAACAACAAAAAAAGAAGATAAAATCATATTTATGTGATACAAAACTTGTATATTATATTATATTTAGATTTTCATCATATAAGATTTATGAAATTTTATGGTGTGCAAGCAGAAATAATACTAAATTTATGCAAGCAACTTATTAACACTTATTAATAGTTGTCAATGTGTAACTATTAATAATTATTAGAATTGAGATTTTACATTGAAATTGTCCCCTGGTTAGAATAGTGTATAATAAAGTTTTGTCTCTTTTGAGATTTCACAACATTATAGAAAAAAATTTCTGTTTTATAAGATATTATGTTATAATGTTTAGTAAAACATAAATTTTTACCCAGTAAGCTTTCTAAAGCAATAATGAATAGTACTATGCTATGGAAAAATATTACAATATACCTAAAATTTAATTAAATTAGCTTTAGAGAAATCTACCGAAAAATACAGCATATAACGCACCCTTTTAACACAAAAAATAAGATTGAAATTTGTGGGTGCGCGGTTATAAGCTGGTTATAAAAATGAGAGCTTTAAAATAATAAAAAAAGATGAGTATAAAAAGAAAATTAGACTTCTACATAGATTGAAGTACTGTTTATTTACAAGAAATGACATTTCTTATGAGCTTAAAGGGTTTTAGTTCTAGAAGTATACTATTTCTTTCAAAAGTCTGGGATAATACCTTGAATGCATGACTTCAAAACATAAGAGGATTGCTCATGTACAATTAAGGTTTCTTTGTAAAAAAGCAGGTGCACGTAATGCCATGAATTTTATCTAAAAATTGAAAGTTGTAGCTTGAATGTATGGGTGCGCGTTATACGATGGTGTGTGTAATATGCCGGGTTTTACGATATATCTGTAATTTTGAAATTACAGCTCCATAAAAGTTATATACAAGCAGGAAATGTTCTTTAATGACCAGCATTTGATACTGGAATCATCAGGAAAAAGCAACTGCTAATGCTTAGTTATTTTTATAAAATAAAAATTAAAATATTAGCATGCTCTGTACTTGTTGACAAAATTCATAAATAATTTTCTAATGTGTTTTAAAGCTAAGAAAATTTCCATAAATATACTGCTTTTCCTTTAATGTGCAAAAAATTTTAAACTTATTTAGCACTAGTCAGGAGACAAAATATAAAACATTTTATATCAGAAAAAAAGACTAGTTGAGTTTTAAATCATAGTAAAATATATTCTCAATAAAATATTTTAGTCAAAATGTAATATTGATACTGGAGAAATTTTGAATTAGTTAAAATGTTCCAATTTTTTTGTCTTTTCATACATTACACAAAAACAATCTTAAAATAAATTTTAAGAAAGTACTATTTATGAGTTATATTTTCTATTATATTTTGTCTAAATATTTACTTTTCTTCAAAATGTAAGCCTTAATATAATAAATGAAAAGTATATTTGTAAAGACATTA
Organism: Trichonephila inaurata madagascariensis; assembly: GCA_019973955.1. Lineage (NCBI taxonomy): Eukaryota > Metazoa > Arthropoda > Arachnida > Araneae > Nephilidae > Trichonephila > Trichonephila inaurata. The sequence goes on along the minus strand of BMAV01016672.1, from coordinate 105,227 downwards.
ATTAATGAAAATATGTGATAAGAAAAACAATTTCAAAAAATATTAAAGTTATAAAAAGTATTTATCAATAAATTACACGTTTTTGCAAATATAACTAAATAAGACAATTATTTAAAAATATAATTTAATGTTCATAATATAAACAATAAGCTTATATATATAATACTAACATTTATAATAGATAATTATTTATAATTATAAAATTGGTGCTAGTTTGATATCGAGGGTAATAGTGCCAAGTTGTTGTTTATGTTTGCAAAGATGGGCAATAACATTACAATATGGTTACCTTGATATTTTTATCGTCTGTCGATGTGGTTGCTATGGGGATAACGTATATTAGTAACCCTATTAATTTCAGACAATTTCAATTCGATTTCTTTAAAAATTTAATCATTTTTAGTGTAATTGTTCTATTGTTTCCTTCTTCTGTTTTATTTTGTGCTATTTTCGAATATGGATATTTCTAATATGTGTGAGTACTAGAATATTATTTTCTTAAAAGAATAAGTGTTGTGCTTTTAATTATCGCTATAAATCATTTATTTTCATTTTATTTTACGTTTAAAATATGCTTCTTTTTTCTATGTTCCTTATTCGATGAAATTCGTTGAAGGAACTTGCAGTGCAAATTTTCTTTTGCAAGCTTTCAGTACTTTGTAATTGATATTCATTATTAATTTTAACATATATTATGTAATTATTTTATTCATAATATAATATAAAAATGCAATTATTACTATATGTAATAATCATATAATAATAATTATTTATAATTGTTTCTTTTAATATTTATTTATAAATATTATTACATATTTTGTTATTTATTTATAATTATACTGTTATTTATAATTATGTAATACAAGTACTCTTATGCATTTTTATTTTTTCACAATATGATAATTTTTTTTTACAATTACTATTGTTATATTATATGATTAGTATTTCTAATAATTGTTATTTAATCGTACTATATAAATATTATATATAATTATGATAAAATTATATTATAAGATTACTGTATGCTGCTTATACTACTATTATTAGTACATGTTACTTTTTATTATATTATATTGATATTCATTATTTATTGATTGATCTAGGTGATTCTCAATCTCTTCCTATATCCTTCATTTGAAATACGTTTCAATGTATTTTAAATCAATTCTTTAAAATTATTGTGTATCATTACATTACCGCTAGGCCACCATATTGGATTCCATTCCAGCAAGAAGCAGCGCTTGGCGCCATTACTCCGGATATCAAACTAGTTCCATAAAATTATAATTTTTACGTATGATTATACGGCACTTTCATGTTAGTGTCACCACAACAAAATTTGTGCCCTGCAAATTGCATCATGGTATTAAAACAACAAAAAGATTCTTATGTTTTATTTGGGGAAAAAAATAATCAACCAGTCAGAGGTAAAATCCAAGGAGAGCCCACACCCTTGGTGACCAAACGAAAAAAGCGCCAAGCCAGAACGAGATGGTGCCAAGCGAAACCGACAATGGCGGCAAGTGAATACAGAGAAATAAGGTGGATGCGTAATGAAAATATATGTAAACAATACAGAAATTAAGCATTTAAGATAAAAAAAATATAAAAACAGCACTTACTTTCTTACTTCTGATCTTTTACGAGTGGAGGGTACAGCGTAACAACAGATTTTAAAAAAGTCTTGAAGGTCTCATCGCTAAGTGAATAATTGTGTGAGTGCCGCCATTTTTATTCTGCGAGGTAATGGTCGAACATACCTTCGGCGTGGCTGGTGCAATTTCGAAGAAAGCGTTTTATTGTCAACCATGTTACATCATGCCGATCGTTACATTTAGGACATTCATAACTCTAAGCAATAAATCCTTCCTTCATGCACTATTCAATCAATTCTTTCTAACCTTTCGCATTCAACAAAGTAAAAAATTCTAAGATATTTTCTTTCTCACACGCAACCATTCCAGCCCGGTTCTCCAAAACAAAATGAAATTCGAAATGCCCGCTGACAAAATATGAAATTTCCAGAAATAGGTTTACCATATCTAGTGTATCAAAGTAGGGTTACTAAGATGGCACAATTATCGCCAATCCAAATTAATTCGCGCCAAGGGTGTGGGCTCTCCTAGGACTGAACCCCAGTCAGATTTTGGAGAAAAATGGCACGATTCATGTGGCACAAATTTGGTTGCAGCAACACTAATACATAAGTACCAATTATAAAAACAAACAATCCACTTTACACTACATTTAAGGAAAAACTTCTGCAATATAGTAAAATTTAAAAGAATATTATTCCTTACTAAAACTAAACTCAGAGGCGCAACAGTGCATGTGAGCCAAGGCCTACCATGCCCATTTCAGTTTTCATGACGTTAGACACTGAGGTGCATGAGCAGATGCTCAGGTCAGGTGGTCAGTCTGATGTAAAACCTCCAGTGTTTAGTTTCCAAGCAAGCTTGGTGCTCATTTAATGACCCACTAAAAGGGTGAAAGGCTGAGTCAACCTTGCCTGGACCAGGGTTTGAACCCTACCAGCCACAGAGCTTTATTATGCTTTACATTTCATCAAATTATATTGAAACAGATTTGTACATATTACATGAAACATATTTTTAAAAAAATAATATCCATACCTAGAACGAAATCTTAGACAATTCAAAAACAGACGACTAAAACGTGATCCTGAACTAAAAAATATACAGCAAAAACAATGACTTCAGTCAAAACATTTTCAAGAGAAATTTTTTCCAGCATTCACATATTCAAAAAAGCATAATAAAATAAATTGGTTATATCTAGAATACAAATAACAAAAAATATCATTAGCAATTATTCTTATAGAAAAAAGTTTTTTAAAATCTTCAGTAAAAAGATTATTATAAAATTTAAGATTATTAATTACAAATTAATTAAATAATTCAAAAATAAAATTTTAATTTGAGAAACAATAATTTTTTTTAAAAAATTATAAATATCAAAACCTAAAACATTAAAAAAAATAATTACTTAGATCTATTTAATTATTTTTTTACTGACACAGAAATATTCCTACTTTTTTGATGATACTTTTGAAGACTGTCCAGGTTTTATTTTTTGATTTATTTCTCGATGGCATTGGGAACAATATCCAAGCCATTCTGGATTTCCATAAAAACCACAACCATTCTTACACATTAATGATTCTCTCAGTGTAGCAATAGGTTTGCCTGCATTTGTAGTAGTCATGATTTCAAGAATATCTAAAATTGAAATATACATTAATGAAAAATACAACTCATTCGTGCAAGTATCTCATAATATTCAATGGTATTATACTGTTAAAATATGAATAAAATATACTTACAGATATATTAATTAAGAAAAATGGAGAATTTTTATCTTAAGACCTCTTGGTTATTCATAATAAAAAATTTTTTTAAGGGAGGGGATAAGATTATAATTTTACCTTAGCAAAAGAAAAATTTACAGAAGAACTACAATCCTACTGAATGAAAATTACAATATATTCTCACAAATAGCATTCATATTTGATATTATGTTAAAATATGAATAAAATACGCTTACAGATACATTAATTTGAGAAAAAGGAAGAATTTTTATCTTACGATCACTCAATTATGTATAATGCAACAATTTTTTTTCAAAGGGAGGGGGATAAGATTATAATTTTACCACGGCAAGAGAAAATTTTTTAGAAAATATTAAACACTTAAAACATACATTACTTTATAATTAGATTTTACTAAATTAATTTAATAAAAAATATATAAAATTGTTGTTAAAGTAGCGATAGCAGACTTTTTACTCAAACAAAAAAAAAAGTTTCTACGCAAAAGCTCAAAAAAAAATTATTTAAACAAAGTCAGAGTTAAAGTGGCTAAGCATAAAATAACACTCAGTACAAGGAAAACAGCTTGACAAATGAATCAGAGATAACAGTTGACGAAAATCATATGAATAAGAAAAGAAAATGTCAGCAACAAAAAGCAGCAATGATTTAGATGTTTATAGCATGGCTACAGCTTACGAATTATTTACATACTCACTTTAACGGTTTGTTAAACTAAAGTACACCTGTTAAATCACATGCTAAACGAATGATTGCCAATATAAGTCATTTGTAACATAAGTGTAAACAAAATAATCGGACACAGGAAGAGATATATGTTGCCACAAAAGATATATTATTTCATTTTCCCAGAGCGAAAGCCAAGTTGACACTCATTTGATGAGTGATGAAAAACTTGCAGAGAGATAGAGAGAAAGAACACAAAGAAACTAGCAAAAAGTAAATTTAAAGCATGCAGTAATTGAAAATCAACATTTGGCCGAAAGAAATATGTCTAAAATATGGAAGGGAATTAAATTAACACGTTTGTAAATGCGTCCGAATATTAACGTCGCTCTATTTGGTGCTTTTGGCGACGGGCTTCATGATTTTGAATCATGGTCAAGTCTCTAAACTTCCACATCCCACCAATGGAAGGACGTTTGAACCTCGACATATTTAACATCCATCAGTCGCCTCTGCACGACGGGTCTTCAACGGTACTATGTTTGAACTCATGACACCCGGCCACGAGGCCGTTACCTTGACCACATAGCTACCATGGCCTCATTTTCATCCCCGACGCAATCGATAATTTTTTTCAATATATAGGGAGCTGATAATAGCAATACTTTTTTGTAGGAAGCAAAGTTTCAAAGGCTCTTTATTATCCTATGGATTTGTTTTTAAATTGAGTTTTGTAGACTCTCAGGTCTACAGAAAGTTAGATTTCCACAAGATATGAAGAAAGCAATTATTGAGATTATTTCAATTGATTTGTGTGGATAGTGGGTATGAAAGAGTCCTTGATTGATTCATTTAATAGCAATCTAAATCGTACATATCTGAACAATCACACCAGTATAAAATAATGAATTTCCCTTCACATCTCAAGCAGAGTTGTGCCAGCTTAGATGTCGTCCTCGTTCCTTGACCCAGGTTCATAATTGCAAGGTGTATCGTCGTTGTGTAGTTTCACAGTACGATATTCAAGTCAAATCACACATCTTCAATCCCAAGCAATGACGCATTCTATCAATCAATCAATCAATCATCACGTAAGGAGGCCTTCAGTAAATATAAACAAAGCGTCTATAAATTGGGATAATGCCTTTGTTGCTCTAAATCCCCAATAAAGATATTAATTGTAACTATAACAGCGTCTTAAAATATTTTCTATTCCAGTTTACTTCTTGTATCTATTATCTGAACATTTATTATACTGCAAAAGATATAAAAAGTCATAAAAAGATAAAGAGTCATCAGTTTATTTATAAATCAAAGTATATATATATATATATATATAATTTTTTTTGTAAAATATCTGAGGTTTTCAATGTCTTCATAAAGGATTCTCAAGATTTTTCTTTTAGTGCAGGTAATTTGATATATTTTAACATTATTTGTACAAGTAGAAGAAATAAGTATTCTGTCGCATAATTTTATGTACTTTAAAACATATATTGTTAATTTATTTCTTAACATTCTTTTAAATATAAAAAAAGTGCAGATAAATAAAATGCAACTCAGCAATGAATTGATAATAGCTTGCCTATAATGATTAGTTATTAAGTATTTTATACTCACATTTTTTTGTCTTCAGTGCAAGTAAAAACAGTTCATTTGTTTTGCTGATAACTGAAAATGGTTCAAATTTCAGTTTCAGAATTGTGCATAATGAATAAAATTTATAATTTTTGTACGTTTTGTGAAATTTTTTAAAATTTTATTTTTACAAAGTTAAAAAAAAAAACTTGTTGAGACTAGGAAAAGAAAAAAAAAACACTGTCATATAATTCTACAATATTATAACCTTCCCAAATGAATTATAAGCAATGTCTAACTATAAGTAAATCCAATTGCTTTTCTACAACACTTATGAGAATCTTTGGTACTTACACATTAGCAACACAGCAGCAAAATTTGTGCCACACAAATAGCACCCTGATATCAAAACAACAAAGATTTTAACATGTTTTATTTGAAGAGAAACAATTACCATGGCACAATTTTGGCTCTGGTGACACTAATAAGTAAGTACCGACTTCTTCAGAATTGTCAGGAATGTGTAGAGGGAGGACAGGAAGGGACATAGATAAATCGAGAAATATATCTAGATCTGTAAAAATTTTTGTTAATATTTACTATAAATCTTAGCATATAGAAAATTTTCTCCATCCTTCTGTGTACTGTAATCAAAGTAACTTTACAATGTTAAAAAATAATAACTTTACATGCCAATGTTCCATTTATTATTATTTGTCTCAATTTATCTAAGTTTCAGCACTTTTCCATTTCAGTGGCGTAGGTGATAAAGGCTCCAAAAATGATACAACCCCCGTGAAACAAAATATTCCAGCAGGTAATCTTTTACCTCTACATTTACAAAACAAGTTGCAGCCTTTTCATATTAGTAACATATTTTTCTTTCCTTTTTTTTTAAATTAACTTACATTTATAACATTTTTTAATATGTATATTGTGTGTTGTGGCCAATAAAGTCTTGGCAAGATTTGTACCAGCAAAATGGAAAAGTAACCCAATTTCTTATCTAACAATTTTTTTTTTTATAAAAAAAACCCAATTATCTTTTTTAACATAACTTATTGTCCATCTACTAAATTATCTTGTTTTATTACTTTCATTGTATTTAAATTTTTTGTTAAAGGCTATATGAATTTCCCTCAACAAAAAGTTTAAAAAAATGCTTCTATGATATTTGTCATTGATATACTATTGATTTTAGCTACATTTCATTTACACTAAAAAAATTTCCATATTTTCTTCCTACAAAATAATTTTTATCGAGAAATACAAATAGAATTGTTAAAACTTTCTAAAACATACAATCAGTAGCACACATAGAAATTTTTCAAGGGGGGGGGGGGGGCCCGGGTGGAAAGTCCACCATTCTTGTATCATGCTCCTTTTGATTTTGTCGATTTTCGGGAACAAAAAACAGTAAAAAACAAATTATTGAATAAATAGTTAGCATTAATTAATAAAATTAATCATTAATAACAAATATTTAATTAAATTTTACATATTATGTACTTAGAATTATAATCAATCGGAAAAAAAATCAAGGGCTTTGGGGGGGTTCCAGACCCCTAGGACACACCCCTTGTGTGCGCCACTGCATACAATGATGCTCCACTTATGGTACACTAACCTGTAAAAACTCAACATAATTATTCACAAGGATTTTGTTATTAACTTATTCCCTTATTTGATACCTTTTGTATCACATGAATTTCAGATCTTTCCTGTTTGTTTGACAAAGTAATATGATTCATTGAATTTGGATATTCATTATTTTGTCAAAATATTTTTTAAGTTTAGATTTAGAGAAATAATTATATTTAATGAAATATTATTAATTTGAATTATTCTTTAATTTAATTATTTAATTTGAAAGAATCTGATCATAATGAAAAGCATTTATCTCTGTGCAAAGGCTTTTTAGAGGGGGAGGGGAGTACAACTACAGTAAAACCTGTTTTTGTGTAGTCCTTTTTTATTTTAGTGAGATTTTTTTCATTTGGTGTATGAATTTAAACAGCGTTGGTGCCATTGTAATGTTTCATATCAGTGTACATGTATGTTTTAAAAAGCTCTGATCATTTGTTAAAAACAGTCTCTCGACAATGTAAATATTTAATCAATCAAATGAAATTAAATCAATTGAAATTGTGATGATTGTATCTTCAAGTGACGAAAGCAATTTTGAACCAATTTATCACAAGATGATGCATGTTTTGGATTATGACAAGTAGCAATGAATTATGTATGTTCACATTTTGAAACTTCTTCATGTATACAATGAGAAATTAAATGTTTTTAAAATGTTTCCATGTGTAAAATTTAATTATTTGTTTTGTTTGGAAACACTTTTTCATGTATTTCATAAGTAATTGACGGATTTTCTAAGTATGACTTTTTTTTTTATGCAGTCCCTCTCTGCCATGTAAAAAAAAATTTCTGTAGTATTTTGTCCAAAGTTGTCTATCATATGTAAATATTTATGAAAAGCCCAATTTTTTTTCTGCGGTTTCTTTTATGCAGTGCCTATCTAATGCTCAAAAACAGATTTTACTGTATATATCTTTTTATGAAGAAAAAAATTAAATTAAAATACTTGTGGGGTAATAAATTTGTAAATAATACAACAAATTCTAATAAATAATGATTAATTTATATGCATTTTACTTAGACGCTTATATCTTAGTTGAAAAATACTTTTAAAAAACTTCTTTTTTTTTGCATTGTTCAACTTTTTGTATATTTAAATATTTCTACAAAAGTCATGAACTAATTATAAATGCAAATAAAGGTTTGCCTGTATTAATACACTTATTAATATAAAAATTCTATTAATTATAGAAAGCTGCATTTAAAATGTGAAGGTTATTTCATGTATTTTTTTCATGTGGAATAGTCACTGAAACCATTTTTCTCAATTGGGATGATATTTTGAGAACTTCTTTTTGGGTTTATTTTAGAAAAGATTTTTTTTTTAAAAATCTTTTTCCCACTATTATTTCTTTTTAGATATCGTGCAAAAATGTTTTGCATATCTAGTCTCACAAATTCAAAGCATTAGTGGTGTATTGCTGTTTTATGAGAAAGAGAGTTTGGTTATCCTGCCAATGGATAAAAAAGGTGCTAGGAACAACTATACTTTGTGTATCATAAAGTTGAATAAATAATTTTTCTTAATTTATTTCAAAGTAAGTCTAAATTATATTTAGAAATCTTTATTTATTTCAAGTAATTTTCATTTTCATGGGCCTGAAGAAAAAAAGTTTTAAAAATTATTAATGTTTTTTTTTTTAAATTTTCTTTCTGTAACTAAAGTTTTCTTCACTGAATAAAATTGTGCTTTATGAAAGTAACATATCGCCACTAGTGAAACTTGATTCAATAGAACTGTTTCGAAAAAACCTGTAAGCACTCTTTTTATTGAATTCAATGAATGATTGTTAAAATTGTTTTTGATAAATATCCTTAGTCAGTCACCCTTTCAAAGTATGAGATCTTACTTCTACAGTTATAAATAACATTGTTTTTGATATATGGATGAGATCAAAGATAATAGCATGCAAAGCACTATTTGAGATGTAGTATTAAAATAGTGTAATGAAAGATGATCAGTGCTTACATGCTTAATTTTTTAACATGTGTTGACATTCATGTCACTTGCGCCCCCCCCCCCCTACTCTCCTTGTGTATGCTACTAATTTGTATACCAGTCAAGATGTGTTCCAAAATGAAATATGTGCAATATATGCTAAAGGAAAAAACTTTAAAACATGTAAACATTCTAGAGATCTGAAGGGGCAGTTATATTGTTTTATACTATACTTCAAATTGTTAAATGGTTTTATTCTTAATTTCTATCTGTATAAAAATTTTAGTTTGAAAACAATTTTTTTTTTCTACTTTTAAAATCATTACTTAAAATAATGTATAGGTCAATATATAGTTTCATTTCTTGAATATTATATAATATTTATTTTGAATTTGATTTAATAATACATAATTTAAAAAAATTACTTATAATGAGAAAGTTTTAGCTGTATCCATTAAAAAATGATGTTGAAATAAATTATTTTGAAATATTCTTAGCTTAGGCATTTAGTATCAAATTTTACTTTGATTCTTATTAATTTGGATTTGCATCTGTTGAAAAGGAATTTGAAGTACAATAGAATATGACTTTAAAAAATTTGCTTAAATTTCTTAAATTATTTAACCAAGTTTATTCATTTTCTATATTAAATTTGAAATGCATCATTTTGAAATTTACAACTTTCATCCATTATACTAAATTATTTATTTTTTATACCTTTACTTTTATATGAGAGAGATGGAGCAACTTTTTTTTTAAGTAATTTTCTGAGAATTTTTTTTTAATATCGATTTAGAAAAAAATAAATAAATATTACTGCTCTTTATGGATAAACGTCGTATAATGCTGAAAATATAGTTAAATACAATAAGTATCCCATTTTTTTTTCTCTAGAATTCAAATAACTCTTTTTAGGGAGAACATTATTTTCGGGATCGAAAACAGATTTATATTTTTTACTACGAAATATCAAACATACGATTTTTTTATAAAGCTAAAAAAAATTGTAGATTTTAAATTACGCTTTATTATTTTAAAAATTAGTAAAAGTTTCTTAACAATTTCTAGCATTTCAATGTACAGTATGTTCGAGTTGAGTGATTACGATCGTGAACTTTCAGGAGGCGTTGTTTGTGTCAATTTCTAATGCTATTATAAAAACCCTCCGCATCGAAGGGCTTTTGAGCGTTAAATCTACTGAGGGTCTAAGTCATCACGTTATTTCATGCCTCAGTGTTTTTCCTATAGATTCAAACAAGTGAAATATATAATGGATGCATGAAGGGAGCTATAAAAGTGTTGCCTACCAGTATTCAAAATTCTGCTCTGATTGAACGCCATCTGATCAGCCATGATGGTTGTAATGCATACCAACTTTTAATATCTGTGAAAGGCACTGATATTGTTGTTTTAGTGTGATTTAATGGCTGACGTCATAGCAAATGACTACACGTTACTACATGTAATGCCAGCTGTGACTATGAACCCTGATCGATACATAAATGTAATTTTGCCCCTTCGTGTTTAACCTTTTCGTGCTGCTTTCGCCAGTGGCGTAACGGAGAATATTAGACCCCCCTGCAAACTCAGGTTTTGGGCCTCAAACCCTAATACGTACTTAGCGTCAGTCAAGCTTTGGACCTCCTAGAGTCCGTGGACCTCCCGCTATGTGAGGGTTGAGGGATTGTACGTTACTCCACTGGTTTTCGTTGATAATTTTTACAATATGTCCATAACATGATGTGTCATCGCTCAGGCACTATCTATATTACATGTATATATTCAACGTCTCATTTAGTTATGTTGCCCAGATTGAAATCCGAATGAAAATGCTTGGAATGCCTTAGGTCAGCGGTTTTCAAATTTTCGATCGCCGTGTTCCCTTTTCATGTATTAGCTTGACATCGCGGACCCCCCACCCCGCCCCGCAAGATTTTGAACACCCTTCCCCTGATCTCCAACACATAGCTGAGTGGTTTAAAGATTTCTCAATAATCCTAAGATTGCCTCTGCTATTATACAGACATTTAAAACATTTTTTTCTTTTAAGAAAACAGTAAACAATTAAATACTATTCCAAATAAATAATTAATTTACTTAAATATATTAATTAAAAATTTCGAGAATGGATGCAATCGAAATCTTATTGGCGCGTTATGAATTCAGTTCTCAATCTTTGCAGATGTGTTTCTATTATTTTTTTGAAAATATTACTTCGTAATATTGTCTTATGTTGTTGGAAACAATAAAAAACTGAATTAATATTTCTGATCAAAATGCATGTTTTAGTAGAGTTTTTTCATTGAGGAAATTTAGTGATCTGAGATGGGGCACATCTTTTTTTTTTTTTTTTAAATTTTTCCTCGTGGCCTTTCAGAGTCTGTAAAGGAAGGAAATCTTAACATTAGGTGAGAGATCTTCGCGGACCCCCCTAGAAAGGCACTGAAGACCCCCAGGGGTCCGCCGACCACAGTTGAAGAACCGCTGCCTTAGGTCAACGTCTTGCTGATTGATACCTGCCTCCAAGAAACAGGAACACCCTCATTCGTCCACTGAAAGAGAAATGGAAAAACTTGCAGCAATGTTCTTGAATGCTGATGTTAACATGCCCCTTACTGTTGACTGTTGCATCGGATTTCTCTATAGACATATCGCATACTGACATATTTTAAGAGCGACTTTAAAGCGTTCTTTTGCATGATTAATATAAGCATGTGTTTTAATCAACATGTACATGTTTCACCAACAGTGTGCTTTTTGTACTTAATTTCAAAATAAGTATTTGACATAGAATACAAAATCCTGGCAACCCTACATCTGCAAGTTTGATGTTTAGCAATTCTTGTTTTTATGGATAAGAATTTATGGATATTTGTCCTGAAATTTTATCCACCTCTGTATAATAAAGCTGTATTTAAGATATTTCTGTTGGAGATGCTTTGTGAAGCACTATCACTATGTAAAATTATACATTACAATAAGTTTGGTCTTCAAGACTGCTTCCTCGTCTACTACTTCAGTCAGTATGGATTCTAATTCACAATTCTAGCGATTTCTTTTCTCATTAGTTTATTAATTAATTTTCTTTATTTAGGAAATGGCTTTCGTGCCTCTTAATCCTGATGGTTGTACTATCGAAAGTATTAGAAGAATTGTTGATTTGGAGGGAGAACTTTTACACATTGTATTTTCAAACTTACCTCTCCATTTTTTGTATGATCATGTATGGCTCCACCAAAGAACCACAAAACGAACAATAACCTTAAGTAACAACTTTTATCAGAAATTCTGGGAAGTCTTCAAGTCTATTTATATTATTAGCGATCTAAAAGAGGCAGCCAATTTGCAGACTGAATTTTTAAACTGTTTGATAAACCTTCACATAAATTAGAGATCATAATTGGTGAATCATTTTTCTCAGAAATCGAGACCCACCTTCACTTTGAAAGGGAACCAGACCATTAATTAAGAGGCTTATGCCTTATGTTATTGTTCTATACTGAACAAGTAATGATACAGATATTTTCAACCCGGGAAGATTCCCTTCGCTCCATCAGATTTCCATTTCAGTTTAAACAGCTTCGATTCCTGTTTCTTCTCAGTTTGCTGCGAGCATCAACTAAGTCCAATAACAATCTCTACAAATTGTTGGGCTGGATCTGAGGATTTTTTGTTTTTTCAACTTTATGTTGGTTGTTGCTCAGTCAGTAGTGGTTTATATATCTTTACTGCATATGGAAAGACATTTATTAAGCTGTCACTATTATTGTTCACTTTTTGTTCGTGTTATTACTTTTCTCTTATACACTACTGGCCATTAAAGTTGCAACACTTGAAAGGAAAGATTCGACGAACGTCAAAATCGCACGAAAGGAAGAAGAGGTTGGGATTTGCAAATGAATAGTATTTCAACGCATTTACTTTACGCAGAAGGAAAAACGACATCTGAAGCAGTCAAAAGTTGTATTAAGGATTTCTCATTCGGGAAGCACTTTATAAGGTCGGAGTTAACTTAGAATATCGTGTTATGCCTCGAATAAGAAAATGAAATGCTTACCAGCAAGTGTAGGAATTCGATTGAGGCAGGTTCGTTGCCTGTCAAAAGTGGGGATTATCGTTCCGTGGTATTGCTTGTCGCACTGATCGAAATTCAACCACTGTCATGGGAATATGGAATCAATGGGTTTCTGAGAGTCATACTGAACAGCATGCAGGATCTCCTCGACCTCCGATGACTAACGCCCGAGAGGACTGATATATTGTGATGCTTACGCTGCAAAACCACATCACGGACCATTTGTCGAAAAATGGGCATGTTCGGAACACGTCCAATATTCGCTCGCATGGTGCGATGACATTTGCTGTAGCGTGGACTGTCAGCGCAATAACATTGCAGCATGGAAAGAAAAAGCGACTCTGGTGCACCGAACGACAAAGTTGGATTCAGGAATAGCACGATGTCATTTTTTCAGACGAATTACTCATGGGAATTACGAGTGATGACGTATACGTGTT